>JAYMFT010051624.1:0-15223 GCA_038088735.1 Panulirus argus
TCTCTCTCTCTCTCTCTCTCTCTCTCTCTCTCTCTCTCTCTCTCTCTCTCTCTCTCTCTCTCTCTCTCTCCTTTTTAGCTTCCTGTCATTTCCATTACTCTCCTCTCCTCCTCTTTCTCTTGTTGGTCCCACTCCATCTTTCACTTAGCCTCTTGCTGCACCTCTATCGTTGCCTCCACTTTATACCCCTCACTATCTTCCTCGTTCTTCACCCCTCATTCCCCCAATCCCTAAGCCCCCTCCCAAGGCCCATCTCCGCCTCCCCAACAAAGGGACAATCCCCCTACCCCCCTGTCACTGAGCTCTTCAACAAACAGGAATAATAGGAAACCGGAGTCAGCAAACGACAACTTGATAAGCGGATCATATGTCCATAAAAATGGGAATTGCTTCCAGGAACAGCACAGCTGTGGTAAGGGGGGAGGGTCACAGTGGCATAGCTGTAATAGTGGAGGGTCATTGTGACACAGCTAAGGAGCCATGCTGGCACAGCTGTGGTAAGGAGGTCACAGTGGTGCTGTAATTCTGGAGGATCACTATAACACAGCTGCCGTACCGAGGAGTCATGCTGATACAACCGTAGATGTGACAGGGAAACGGTGACACAACTTTCGCGCTGAGGTCAATGTTCAGGGGTCGTAGGGATGTAGGCGTAGCGGTGAGGGTTTATAGTGACAAGTGTAAGATTGCATTTAGGAACGAAGAAAAAGATCTATGGAAAGGAAACAGACTGGTGAACATAGGCACCAGTTGACCCAATTTCCATCACAGTCAGAGAGTCAAGTGAAACGCGTATGTAGGAAGTAACAATATCAGCAGACTACAAAATGTTGTCATTGCTAGATCATGGGTAACCAAATGATGCTGCTGTTGCTCTGACATATCTAGAGATGTTAGTCAAGCGAACTGTAAAGTTTGTGGCCAGAGATATGGACGCTCACCAGAGCACTATGTCTTACACTGTGAACAGCAAACAGAACGTTTTACGGAGAGGTCCGAGCAAACCCTGCAAGAAAAAGCACAACACTTTATCGTTCATTGCAAGATTCCTGGTATCATGAGACTCTCTCTCCTCTCTTTTACATCTACTGGATAAATTTATTATATGAAAGAGTGTAAGTTTACGTATAATGACCCAACTTGCTACAATTTGTTATAATCACCTGTTCACTGGTCTCTGTCAAAAGACCCCTTGTGACCTGTGTAATCTTCCTGGCTACCGCTCACAGGATGGGTATTGGGTGCACAATTAAGCAGCCGCTGGTATCGGCAAAAATCAAAAGCTGTAATGGGTCATGATGACAACTGTAGCGGTTAGATGTCAAAGCAACAGATGTATGATTACAGGTGTAACCGGTGTGTGTGCGTATGTGTGTGTGTGTGTGTGATGCCTCTGGAGTGCCAGGTTCTTTTATCTTGCCCACCTCGCGTGTCTGCACCACGGTCAGTGTCCCTCCTCCCTCCGCCCTTCACCCTAGCGTTCCATCCAGTCGTCTCCCTAACCCTGGCCTTCCAACCTTCCCCTCCCTCTCCTGTCGCTCTTCACCATTACCCTCAGTGGAAGTCCCTTCCTGCCGCTCCCATCTCCCCTCATGTTTCTCCGTTTCCCCTCCTCTTTTTCCCTCTCCCTTCTCGTCCCCCTCCTGCCCTGCCCATTGTGTGGCGCCACACAGGAAGCCCCGCCACACTCTCGCCTCCTCAGTGTTTCCTCTAAACCCTCAAGGTCTAGTGTTTTTCTCTCTGAAAAATGTCAGGAGCCGGAAGCCTGAGGTCACCCGGGCCCCGCCATCTCCCCGCTGCATCAGCTGCTGTCCCAGTCCCCGTGCAGATCCTCCCCACTCCAAGTGTCTCCTCACACATCTGGAGATCAAGCTACCCCAGTCGATACCTTACATTCCCCGACTTGTATAGCACACACCTGCACTCAGGATCTGTCATGCAATAACTCCATCCCGATAGATACAATGGTACTCTGCTGTATAGAATCCCCCAACGGGACCTGAGCGTTTTTCTATTATCATTATCATTTTTGTCTGGAGATACCTGAAGCATATCGGTGTTGTTGAGTAATTAAAAATATTTGTGTAGGTCTCAAGAGGCGAGGTATGCTGGCAAGTTAATTAGTCGTGGTGAGTGGCAGGGCGGCTTCCTCCCTGGCCTCCACCACTGTCGTCCTTCCCTCTTGTCCCGCATACCTGCCTCCTCCCGTCCCTTACTTCTCCCACTCTCGCTCTCGTCTCACTGTGTCTTCTGTCGTGTTTGTCTGTGGTTGGTTGATCGGCTGTCCCTGTGGCTGTTTGAGTCGTACGTTATCTCGTCCGTCACACCGACCCCTGGCCCGCCCCCTTGATCTTCGTCTGCCTGGCTATCTCCTCCAGTTTATTCATCCGTTCGTCTGTTTCTTTAGTCCGAAATTTTATCCGTTTATTGGGTCATTTCTCTTTCCGTCATTTCTATCTTACTCGCCTCTCTTTCTCTCTCTGCACGACTGTCTGTTTATCTCTTTGTATGTCTGTTGTATTTTCTCCACTCACACACCGCGAGGGGTCTGTGTGTCCGCCTGTCTTTCCGCATGGCTGTCTGTCTGGTTTCCGCCAAGGTTCATGTCTATTTGCCGAGCGGTGGTTCCGTATTGGCCAGCGTCGGTGTGGACAACATGTTTACCGACCTGATGAGATGCTCGGCCGCCTCCACAGCCCTCCCTCCTCCCTCTCCCAAACACTATACCCAGCCCCTCCTGAGGCCCCTTTCCCACCCTCTCCCCGAAGTCTCTCCCCACCCACTTCCCGAGGACCCTCCCCCACTCTCTCCTCATTACCGTCCCGGCCTCCTACCAGCCGACCCTCCCCACGACGAAAATCCCCACCCATCCATCCACCCACACTAATGCTCCTCACATTCCTCCCTCGCCCCCTCTAAAGCCACAGCCTCGCACTCTCCCATATCCACCTCCGATACAGTCTCATGATCGCCCCTCCTAAAGCACCTGACACATCTTTCCCTCACGTTCTCCAGCCCAGCATCCAGTACAGTCCTCTCCCCGCTCTGCAAACCTTTCTAGTCTACCAACATGCTTCCTCCCGAGCATAAAAAAAGCGAATTAACTTTCTCATGCAAGTCACGTGGGATATTTAAATACAATACCACCAAGACTTCAAAATCTTTACTTATCGGTCTCCAATTCTCTGGTAATAACCAGACTCATCCTATCTACCCATGGAAGGAGAAGGTGGCGCATTTGTGAGAGGTCCATCACAAATAAAGGAGTGGGAGAGGTAGATCTTACATAGCCAGGCAGGACACAGTGAGCGAGGGACATACCTACCACAACCAGGACAGAGTGAGCGAAGGGTATATCCACCACACTAAAATAGAGTAAGGGGTACCTTAATCGCAGCCATGATAGAGTGAGTGAGGGGTACCTCTAACACAACCAGGACGGAGAGAGTAAGGGGTACCAGGAAAGGCCGGACTAACTTAGCGTCGAGTCGACTCTGCCAAGTTTTCAGGTGGTGGCGTCGGCCCCGCCCCGGGTCAATTCCTTCTTTATTTTGTGCCGCCCCCGGGGAGGGCCTGCCAAATTGGAACTTGATGGGGAAGGGATATAGCCAGCAGAGTGGGGTGTTGCTAGTGCTTGTGGCCGGGGGAGTAGCTAGTGATGGTAGCCATGGGTGTGGCTAGTGATGGTGGCCAGGGGCGTGGCTAGTGCTTGTGGCCAGAGGAGTTGCTAGTGCGGGTGGCCAGGGGTGTAGCTAATCATTGTGGCCATGGGTGTGACTGGTGCCTGTGGCCAGGGGAGCACCCAATGCTTGTGGCCGGAATAGTAGCTAGTGCTTATGGCTAAGGATGTAGCTAGTACAGATGGCCAAGGGTGTGGCTAGTGTCAGCGGTATTTGGTGTAGCTAGTCCTTCTGGTCGGGGGTGTGGTGAGGGCTTGTGGCCAGGGTCACTAGTATACAAATGGTATATTACAAAAGGATAAAGACACATTAACAAGTTTCGATAAAGAAATGGCGACCCTTCTTAGCAGGTATTTCGATTTTTGTGTTTATCAACAATAATACGTCTGTCGTGACCCAAGGTCACCTTAATGACGTCACCATTGACTGAGTGACAGCCTGAACCCACCCGACCTAATAATCCTCGAAAGAATGTGTTTAGTGGCCCATCCTACACATCTACACCTGCGGTATTAATCCCTGACACCCACACTTGATGTCGGATGTAGCAAATCAAAAGCTGCCTCTGTAATTATAGATGACCTGACCCTTTCCATAAGAGAAGCAGCTCTTACTGACTTAACCTAGAGTCCCCCAGCAAGGAGAAAGGTCAGAAGCTTGCGACATTCGGCTTCAATGTCTCTAATTCCCTTTGGGAATAGCTTCTCCTCACAGACCTGATCTCAACGCCTCTTAATACCCGGATATCACCGCACTGTGACCGCAGCAAACCATACAGGCACTCACCACCAGACAACAAGTGTATCACTCCGGTAACTGAAGTCTCGGCGATGTGAATCCAGACTCAAGCCGCCCTTAGGGCGTCTTTGTCGGTAGATGTCATAACGTTACTCCTGACATTTCATTTTCCAGACAGGTTTCATTGTTGTACCTTATCTCCGGCGTCCACCCACAGAAGGAATCGCATGGGACATCACCTTTGCCCGTTACGAGCAGCAACTGTAACAACAAAGGACCTACGGCCACGCCCGCGGCACTCCTGCATCCCTAGCGCCTCTTCAGGAGCCTCCTGCTACCCAAGCACTATTCGGCAGTCGCCGCACTCTCCAGGAGTCGCGATACAAACCACACAAACCTCCTACAGGAGCTCCGCGTTGACTCGGCAGCCACGTATTTCTCCCACATTCTCCTTCTTCATCTGACGCCTACCATCACCAGCATTACGGGACCCCTGCCAAGTCTCTCTTGTATTGCTCGACCTGCCTTACTTTACATCTTCACTATAATCCTGCAACTCCAGTAGCCCATTACCCTGTGCTTCATCACCTTGTATGTTCTCCCCAATAAAGCATAGTTGTTGTTATTGTATAAAGTGTTTCTTTGCCCCTGTCTCAGTTTCACCATCCCAATAAATCCAACCAGAACACCCGCTAAACGTCTAATATACCACAAGTGCAAAACTAATTTCTGGCCAACGAAAATGATAAACTAGACACTAAGAATACTGAATGCCACGAAATACTCAAATATCTCGACAAACTAAGTCTGAATGAAGCAATTGGTCCAGACGATATTTCCCCAAGAATACTGAAAGAAGCCAGCCGGCAGTGAGCCTCTCCTGTCGCCAAAATAATTGCTGGAAGGGAAGTCCTTGACGACTGGAAGCTAACTAACGTTAACACTAATTTTCTAAAATGATGATGGGAAATGTGCTTCGAACTATCCCCTCCCCCCTCATTAGCCTCACTTCTGTTCTACGTAAAGTATTAGAAACAGAATTTACAAAATCGTTAAATTCCTAAATGAAAATAGATCAATAACCGACCATCAATATGGTTTCCGGAATAAAAGATCATGTTTAACGAGTATGATATAAGCTTTAAGTATATGACAACAAAGATTACAAATACCCTCTGATACGTTCTAAAACGCACGGCATTGCAATACAGAATTAAATCTCACGTCACAGGAGACTAAATCCGCACGTGGATAGAGGATTGGTTCTCTCAGCGGAAGGGGAGGCATCTGACTGGCTTCACGTGTCTAGTGGAGTTATGCAAGGCGCAGTCCTGGGACCCATAGTATTATCATATACTTCAGTGACCTTTTTTTTATATGTTGAAGACTCCAGTCACGGACAAAAGTCCACATCAAGGCCGGGCCTTACTTGAAATATCGAGAGAATTGAGAAACGAAAAAAAGGAAAGACAAGAAAAAGTATTTACGAGTTTTTAAGAAAATGAAACACTCGTCTTTTGAAATGTGCGACTGTATTCACCATGTAGCTCAAAATTTGCCAGCGTCACAAGAAAAGGAATCGTAACCAACTCAGAGAAAGACTCCCTGAAGATTCAGAGGGCTCTAGATAAATCCGCAAAGTGGGCAGATACATGGCAGATGGATTTCAATGTAGGTAGATGCATAGTTATGCTCTTTGGTGCCAAAAATATAAATAACGAGTTTAAAATGCGTGTTAAACCTCTTCAAGAAGTTAAAGAGGAAAAAGACCTTGGAATGATTATCATTAATGACCTCAAGTATGGCAAATAGTGCCTAGCTACATACAATAAAGCCAACAGGATATTAGGTTCCATAGCTAGAAATGTAAACGACAGAACAAAGGTTATGATACTGACCCTTTACAATGCCCTGGTTAGACCTTACTTAAAGCACGCCTCTCACTTCTGGTCACCAAACCTGGCCAAAAATAAAGAGTAACGTTAACGAATTCAAAGAAGAGCAACCAAACTCATCCCTTCATTCAGAAGTAAGTCTCATTAGGGTTGACACAAAGACAAAATATTCTTTTCTAAAGAAAACGAAGACTTCGAGGTGACTTGATAAAAGTGTTCAAAATACCAAATGATTTTGATAACATATCAAACGAAAAATTTTTCACCTTAGACTCGTTGAACAGGTGGTGCAGTAGCCAAGAGTGTTTAAAGTTTTTTCCGCATACTGTACAGAGTGGTAAAGTACTCAAATAAACTAGATTCCGAATAAAAAACTCAGACTATAAATACCTTTATATCGTGGCTGAACAAATACTTCACTGACATCTCTTGTCAGTAAGAAAAGCACATTCTCGTTAAGTATTTTCTGGTTTCTATTTTTTTTTTTTTTTTTCAGGATCCAGCCGCAGAGTAGATGTCATTAAACTAATACGGAATTTTTCCAGTCCACGCTCTCCTATATAATTTCCATTGCAGCATCCTACCACAAAACTACATGATATATTTTTTCACATCTACCGGCAGTTGAGCTAGAGGGAGAGGTGGGTAGGGAGGTGCCTTCTGCTTTGCCTATTTTTACAATTACAGCGATTTTCTCTTTATATACACATAACCTCTCTATGGACCATCATGTCTCTTGTTATCTGTCCTTCCCATGTACTCCCACGTACAGAATGCAAGTTACTTGGTTATCCACACACAGCAAGGTACTTGATCATCCACACAAAGCAAGGTACCTGGTCACCCACACAAAGCAAAGTACCTGGTCATCCACACACAGCAAGGTACCTGGTAATCCACACACCGCAAAGTACCTGGTCATCCACACACAGCAAGGTACTTGGTCATCAATACAGAGCCGTATTATGTATCTCTACGTGTTGGTTTACAAACCCTTGTGGATATCAGACGAGTGGGTGTAACGCTGGGTTTCTAATATCACTTCTTAATCGGGCCTTCCAAGGCGGCGCACCTTCCCCGCCTCCGCGGCACCGTCTTCCATAGCTGCTTACACGCCCCACTGCAACGCCACCTGCAACTTCTTCCTTCTTAATCTTAGTAACGATTTGCAACATGACGGTGGTGGGTGTCGATGTAACAGTTCAAGTATGAGAAACCTCCTTGATTTCTTGTAAATCATTATGTGTAATGAAGGAAAAGCAGTTCATGTAATCTATATAGACTCAGAAATTATTCAGTTAACTCCACATCAAGCAAAATTGAAATTACATGGCACAGATGGGGATGTACTTCCATGGTTCGAAATTTGGACGACTGGCCGTAAAGAGGTGGTGATTAAAGGCTAAACACATAACAAGTGGTTTTCTGCAGGCATCAGTGTTAGGACCATTTCTCTACCTGATATATGCATGAATATCACTCATGACGGGCTATACTTTAACTTAGATTTAGCAGACGACACCAAGCTAGGAAGTAATGCTGCGACAGAAACTGGACGTCAACAGGTGTAGACTGACACAAACTGATAGATTGGTCTCTAGGGAGGTAAATGAATCCTACTATCGAGGAGTTAAAAGCTTTTTGCACCTGCACAAATAACAAAAAGACAAACTACAAGCTTATGGTTAACTGGGTACATGGCAGTCATATTTGTTATATTATAAGCCGGGCGGCTTCATAGTTCCAGCGGTCGAGGTCAGATGTGGCCTGGCTAACTAGTTTCTTAAAGACGTTTTCAAGTTATCAGATTCTAGTCTTTCCGGGTTATTTTATGATTCTTCTATGACTCTTCCTTTTACCACACACTCCTACTGGTAGTGGTCACCAATTCAGAAATCGTGTTTGAACTGTTCAGCGGGTTATTTCTCGATAGAATGTTATCATGTTTACTCCCTTGAAATGAAATGTGTAAAACGGCAGCTGTAGAATTTTCCTCGTATGATGTATATTCTTCTTTGAGGTTATTCGACTGGAAATTGTACACCTGGTGGCAAGTAGTAACTATTTCATCGTGTAATGTTATGTTCGTCACTGTGTCGTACGTGCGCCAGGAATGACGGCATAACAGAGGTAACAGCTGACGGGGACAACGTCATCCAAGCAACTGTGAGATCTTACAGGAACACCGTGGCTCTGATCAAGCGATTGGTGTAAAAGAAAATGTGGTGTAACATGGTAATATTATATCCACCCGTAGAGGAATATCTGTTCTTTCGTGTTCTGTGTTCGATTTCAAGTTTGCAGCCGATGAAGAGTGTGACCAGCCGAAGAGAAGGAGTGACATCATGAGCCTGAGTGAATCAAAAGAGCCAGCTGAGTACCCGAGCGTTTTGATCACCTGGGTACTATAACGTCTGGTGGGCAGTGTGGTCAGAGTCATGGCTAAGAGGTGAGCCACCCCGCCTTGGGGCAGTAGTTTTAATGCTGTTACTATAGCTGGCTAAGAGAAGGCACACTCAATTTAGTGAAGAGTATTGTGGACACGAGTGTGAAGAAGCCAGACATTGTGAACATCAACTCGGGTGCCCAGGTCCTCTCCTCTCATCGACGACCGAGTTCGAGCTGCCAGATCGACTATTCACCTATCTTCTGTGTGGCATGAAACCCGCGAGCACCAGATCAAGGCAGCTGGCCAGGTTACGTGGGCAAGTACCTGCGTTATAACTAACTTGATCCGCTTCAAGGTTTCTGATATAGGCCTGTGGTAGGAAGCAACTTTCAGATGACTGTGGGCAGTCGTGACTTCAAGGAGCGTCGTCTTATCACCCTGTGGCTGATGAAACACAGGAGATTTGTAACTCCCACATCCAGGTAGGTTTTATCACCTGCAGGTGTGAAGGCACGTGCCTACATGCAACAAAGCATACTGAGTAGGGCAAGAACAAAATATGAAGTAAATACCACCACTGTGTGGTGCAGTCGCTGTTTAGTTAGGAGCGATCCGAAAACTCTTCTCGTTACTTACGAAGACATACGAGCTTCGCCCAAGGGCACGTAAGGTGTACGAGATCAGCGCGCGTTGTAAGGACAGGATTTGTTCCCATTCTCATCTGGGGACCATCTCGTACTGTCATCCCGGGGCCATCCATCTTCAAAACAACCTTTTCTGTGGGGTGGATACGGTTTAGGTGTAATTTACCAACATACTTCACATTATAAGCATATAAATGTATATATGAATCGATAAATATTTGTCAAAAAATATTAGTGCCTTGATCAAACCCAGTTCCCACGAACGGCTAGGTCCTGCACAGAGAGAACCAACCCATGCAGGACTCATAACCGGTAAGTAACAAGATGTGGCACGAGATTAAATACTATTGTGAGAATGGGACGTGTTCCAATGCAACAGTTTGTCACTTATGATTTAACACTGCTGTTCTAGTCTTGATATTGTGACGTCTTTTGTTAGGAAGTGTTAGTTTTCTTGTTTCAAAATACTCTCCTTCCACTGGAAATAAAGATCTTAGCATTACAGGATCATTTACTGGAGTATAAGTAACAGTACTTTCTTGCCCTTCAGTTCTCATCTCTCCTACTTTCCTTGTCAGTTTACTGGAGGATTCCTGTGTGGGGAGATTTTTCTTCCTCTGCTTTTTATTTTTTACCAGGAAAGGATTGAAAGAACATCAGCTTCCAGAGAATCTCTCGCATTTGTTCTGTCTTAAGGACATTCGTCGGCCGCCCGAGGATTCCGCCTTGGATGTCATGTCGCATGCCTGGAGTTGCTGCAGGAGGGTGGTCCACTGTGCTTGCTGTGAGAGCCAGCGGCCTCCTCTAGAGCGGAGGCCAACTGTTCCTGATTCATCGTAAACACCAACCCACCGTGACTGACTGTGGTTTGGTGTGCTGTCATGTCCCCCCGCCGCTCTACAGTGTAAACTGATGTGAGGAGAGGCAGCTGTGACCTCACATGGAGTGATAGCTGTGCACATGAACATAGAAAAAGAGTGAAAATTAGAAAAGTGGGAAAACAGATGAGAAAATATATAGCTGAAAGAGAAATTCGTCACTCATTACTGGGAAGCTGTAAAATAGTAAATGAAACTCAGCAGGAATGTTTGTATTAATGAGCCAGGAACGTCGGAGGATAGATGAACGAAATCTAAATCAAATGATTAGAGAAGATACATGAGTAAAAGTATGCGAAAAAGCGGAGGAGGAAGCATAAACACGTCTGATGAAGGAGGAGGTGAGAAGAGCGGTAACAAAGATGATATCCAGAAAAACGAGCGGCCATCAGGTGGAGCGATGAAAATAATTACCAGATTGGGGAATGAAAGTGTGGCTGGCTGGTGAGACTGCCAAAGCGCTGGGTCTGGGGTGTATTGATGACACTGGGTTAACACAGAGGAGATATAGCTGAGAAGGAAAAATCAGAATTTAGCTTGTGTTCTGGTTGAGATTTGTTGGGGTGGTATAACTGAGAGACGGGCACGGAAACACGTTAAACAACAACAACCATGCTTATTTTTTTTTTTTTTTTTTGGATATGATATACAAGGATAGATAACAGAGATGTAGGAGTATGGTGAAGAAGAGGTAAAGTAAGGTATGTCAAGCAATACGAGACAGGCTAGGCAGGGGTCCTGTGATGCTAGTGATGGTAGGCGTCAGATGAAGCAGGAGAATGTGGGAGAAATACGTGGCTGCCGAGTCAACTTGGAACTCCTACAGGAGGTTTGTGTGGCCTGTAATGCGGCTCCTGGAGTGTGCAGAGACTGTTGAATGGTGCTTGGGTAGCAGCAGGCTCCTGAAGAGGCGCTAGGGATGCAGGAGTGCCGCGTGCGGGGCCGTAGGTCCCTTGTTGCTACAGCTGCTGCTCGTAACGGGCGGAGGCGATATCTCATGCGATTCCTGCCGTAGGTGGACGTCGGAGATGAGGCACAACAATGAAACCTCACAGGAAGATGAAATGTCAAGAGTAACATTATGACATTTACTGGCGGAGACGCCCTAAGTGCGGCTTGAGTCAGGAGTTACAACGCTAAGACTTCAGGTACCGGAGTGGTTTACACTTGTTGTCTAATGGTGAGTCAGCTGCCTTAGTAATTTGCTGCTATGGTACCCAGGTGAGGTCAGGCCTTTGAGGGATAGCAGACCTTTCCCCTAGTCCTGGACTTGAGGTCCGTAAGAGCGGCGCGTCTCATAGAAAAGGTCAGGTCATCTATAATTACTGAGGCAGCTTTTGATCTGTTATCGCCGACAACGAGCATGGGTGACAGGGATTAATACCACAGGTGTAGATGTGTAGGATGGGACACTAAACACATTCTTCCGAGGATATTAGGTCGGGTGGGTTCAGGCTGTCACCCGGTCAACGGTGACATCATTAAGGTGACCTGGGTCACTGCAAAATCATAAAATCCTAAATGATTAACCTGGTTGGACTCAAACCGGTAGAGTGGATAAAGAGGTAGAGGGAAGATTAATGGTGGTAACTGCAATAAGAGATTAGCCAGGGTAGGAGATTCGAGAAGGATACAGATGCTCGAGGAGTTTGCAAAAGGAAATAAGAGATCACGAGGCAGTTTTGCGGACCTCGAGATAACATAAAGCAAAGTTTCTCAGGTTAAACAGTTTTCGTATACAGGAACAGAAGCTTGGGGAAAGCTACACCAAGAAAGAAGAAAAATAAACAGTGGCCGTGGATACTACTGACAAGTACAAGAAGACCAAAGGCCCGTCATGTTTGAAGAAATAGTGGTCTGATGAAGAGGGTAGCGCACGGGAGCTTACTGTATGGCAGCTCCTGTTTGTTATGAATTTAGTAGGATCAACAGAAACAACGGGAGATTTAGTCAGTGGTTGGAGAAGAACGACAGGTCATTTACTGAAAAAATGGAAACTAAACGTTGATATAAGAGAGATTGATGATAATGAATAAGAGAGAAGGAAAATGGAAATTGAAATAACAGGAAAGTAGACCCACTTATGATGTTCCTTAACTCGCCTCAAAATCTAACACTCTAAAATAACCTTATAACCTGTTACTTCCTATTACGTGTACTTCCTAAACTGCCTCTCCTACTCTGCCATTTCCTATAATGCCCCTCCCACTTTCGTCACTCGTCAAACTGTTCACTCTAAACTGTCCCCAGCCTCCATCATTCCTTTTCCAGACTGTCTCCAGCCTCCGTAACTCCTTTCACAAACTGTCACAAACTGTTCTCAGTCACCATCAATCCCTCACTAAAATGTTCCCACCCTCCGTCACTCCCTCCACAATCCAGGAGCCGTCCTCCTGGTGGTCTCCTCTTCCACCTGTACTCACCATCTGCAATCCAGCGATGGCCACCTCCCCATCGTCACTCATTCATATATCACTAAATGTTGATCATCACTCTCTTCTGTCATCCATTCCCTTACACCTACGCTCCTGTCCCTTACTTTCACTCTGTCCTCCTTCACACCTCTCTCCCTCCTTCTTCACTCCCCCACTGTCTTCCCTCACTCCTCGCTCCCTTCTTCCCTGCTCCCTTACGACATCAAGGCCTGTGGCTCTCAAAAGCAATATGCTCAACTTTTTTCCAGGGGACCCATACTGGCCCTGACAACTGGGGGACACAATGGAGACCTACAGCCTGTGCTCCAAAGGACTACACATGTCGTAATATTCTTCAAGAGGTGTTCCATTAAGGAGATTTGATCTGGCATTACAGTGTAGACGCCAGAATGGCCGCCGACTGCCGTCCTGTCCATTTAGAAGAAACCTGTGCATTTCTGGAGACGCAAATGTTATGTCACTTCACGCCACCATTATCGACATCAGCAGCTACAGTATGGCAGCTGCTAATCACTAATTACTTCGAAAACATAAAACATATTTATGTTGGATATTGTTACCACACAGCAATACAATCATGATAAACCCACCATTGGCAATTAGCGATACACTGCAACCATGATCGTTAAGGACAATCAACGTTCTGACCTCCAAGTACTTCATCAGTTTTATGTTGCCATGATGAAGCAAAGTTAATCTGTTCTGTTACCATCATAAAGCAGTCTGTCAGTTTTATGTTGTCTGACTGAAGGAAGTTCACCGGTTATATGTTACCATAATGAAGCAAAGAAGTTCATCAAGAAGATTTTATGACGGATTCTTTAAAACTTTATTGTCTATATTTTCTACGAAGTCTCATTGTTAAGTCTGTAAGAATTACTGGTGGTCATTATACGTTACTAAGAGCCAAAATTTTAGACATTTACTGGGATTCAGGAGCATATCAGTCCCCAGAACAGTAATGTAAGGTCACGTCGTCTTACAAATCTAAAATAAAGGACAAAAACTTTTTATTTTACGCTGGAATATTGCCATTAGTATCCAAAAGACGGGAAGCTTCACTAGTGATGGGATGATCCGCATAAGAAAAGACTCGTCAGGTGTCAGTCATGTCTTGGGTCAATATCACGAAGACGAGGGACCTTGCCTGTCGACCAGCCTCATGTGTCCATATAACACTTGGCCATTTAAGCCCAAGACCTCAAACTCAGTTAGACGCGACCAAACCTCCCACCTGGCCAGGCACTTGACTTCCCACGTTATCCAGACAAAATCACGACCTCCTACATGTCTAGAAAACATCACGACTTCCACTTGATATGCCTAAGACCCACCGCCTAACCAGATTAGACCTCAACTTTTCACCTAGCCACAGTGTCACGTCTGACCACGCATGAGTTCCCACCTGACGAGGCATGAACATGATCTCTTAGCAAATGAGACATGTGCACCGCCTCCCACTTCACTACACCACACATTAACACTGTCTTCTACCTTGCCAGACATATCAACAACCTCTCATTCGGTTAGAGAGAAACGCTACCGTCCACCTAGCCAGACATGACTAGCAGCTCCCACCTGGCCAGGCATGACTAGCAGTCCCCACCTAGCCAGAACTGGGAAGCAGCTCCCTTCTGACCAGACATGACCAGCACCTCCCACCTGGCCAGGAATGACATGCAGCTCCCACATGGCCAGACATCTCATAGATTTCCCTTCTGGCTAGACAGGCACATGGCGTCCCACCAGCCCAGACATGATCAATACATTTTCCTTAACCAGACATGGCAACAGCTACACACATGACTAGACTAGACAGAGAATCGACCCTCCAGTTGGCCAGATATGCATAATATATCTACCAAGGCCGAAAATATCACTGTCGCATCCCATGTCTAAACAAAGACCATGGCTTCCCACCTGACCAAACATGACCAATACCTGTACCCTGGCCAGACATGAACAACACTTTAACCCAGAAAATTCGTCAATTTATTCAAACTCATAACGTGATTATGGGCAAGGAAAATTAAGAGCTGAATATAGAGGTATTGAATGTAAATGATACACCAATACACTCTACATCGGCCACTCTGTCATCAAACGCATTCAACAATCCTTCAAGATACTCACTCCATCTCTTCCTCACTCCATCACTACCTGTTATCACTTCCCCTCTTGCCCCCTTCACCGGTGTTCCCATTTGTTCTCTTGTCTTACGCACATAATCTACCTCCTTCCAAAATATCTTTTTATTCTCCCTAACGTTTAATGATACTCTCTCACTCCAACTCTCATTTGCCTTCTTTTTCAAACTTTACACCTTCCTCTTGACCTCCTGCCGTTTTCTTTTATATATCTCCAAGTCATTTGCACTCCTTCCCTCTAAGTATCGTCCAAACGCCTCTCTTTTCTCTTTCACGAACAACCTTACTTCTTCATCCCTCTATTCACTCCCCTTCCTAACCTGCCCACATCCCACCTTTCTCATGCCATCACCGTTCCCCCCTAAATATATCCCATTCCTCACCCACTCGCCTCACTTCATTTGCTCTCACCTTTTG
>JAYMFT010051635.1:0-15222 GCA_038088735.1 Panulirus argus
TCTCTGATTATGCTTTATCGCCATTTCCTGCGTTAGCAAGGTAGCGCCAGGAACTGATGGAGAAAGGCCGCATCCGCTCACGTCCATTTTCTTGCTGTCATGTGTAATGCACCGAAACCACAGCTCCCTATTCACAACCAGGCCCCACAGACCTTTCCATTGACAGCACGTCGACCCCTGTATACCACATCGTTCCAGTTCACTCTATCCCGTGGACGCCTTTCACACTCCTGCATGTTCAGGTCCCGATTGCTTAAAGATTTTTTTTAGTCCATCCTTCGATTTCCAAGTTGGTCTCCCCGTTCTCCGTGTTCCCTCCACTTCTGACACATATACCCTCTTTGTCATCCATTTACTCACTCATTCTCTCTATGTCCAAAACCAACCCAACACACCCTCTTCTGCTCTCTCAATCACACTTTTTTGATTACCACACCTCTTTTTTGCACTTTCATTACTCGATCAAACCACCTTACGCCACACATTGTCCTGAAACATATTTCCAACACATCCACCCTCCTCCGCACAGGCTTATCTATAGACCATGCCTCGCACCCATATCATAATGCTGGGACTGCTTTACCTTCAAATATATCTATTTTTACCCTCACAGATAACGGTCTCTCTTTTCGCACATTCTTCAGTGCTTCCAGAACCTTCTCTCCCTCACCAACCCTATGACTCTGCTTCCAGGGTTCCATTCACTGCCATTTCCACTCTCAGCTATCTAAAACACTTCACATCCTCCAGATTTTCTTCAGTCAGACTCACACCCCAACTAACCTGTCCCTCATCTCAGCTATACCTGATAACCATATTTTTATTAGCATTTATTTTCAGCTTCCTCCTTTCACACGCCGTCCCAAACTCAGTCACCAACTTCTGCAGTTTCTCACTCGAATCTGCCGCTAGTGCTGTGTCATCAGCATACAACAAATTACTCACTTCCCAGGCCCTCTCATCCCCTACAGACTGCATACTCGCCCCTTTCCCAAGACTCTTGCATTTACCTCTCTCAACATCCCATCCATAAACAAAATAAACAACCATGGGGACATCACACACCCCTGCCGCAGCCCGACCTTCACTTGGAACTATTCACTCTCCTCTCTTCCTACTCGTAAACATGCCCGACACCCTTTATAAAAACTCACTGCTGCTAGCAGCTTACCCCCCACATCATATATTCTTAAGACCTTCCACAAGGAATATCTATCGACCCTATCATATGCTTTCTCCAGATCCATAAATGCCACATACAAAATCATCCGTTTCTCATAAGTATTTCTCACACACATTTTTCAGTGCTTACACCTGATCCACACATCCCCTACCACTTATGAAACCACACTTCTCCTCCCCAGTCTGATGCTCTGTACATGCCTTCTCCCTCTCAATCACAACATTCCCATACAATTTATCTGGTGCGCTCAACAAACTGATCCCTCTGTAGTTTAAGCACTCACCTTTATCCCCCTTACGTTTATACAGTGGCACTATCAATGCATTCCGCCAATCCTGAGGCACCTCACCATGATCCGTACATACATTGAAAATCCCAAGTAGCCAATCAACAACACAGTCACCCCCAATCTTAATAAATTCAACATCAGTAGCGTCCAATTCAGCCGCCTAGCCATATTCCATCCTTGGTTAAGGCTTTCACCACGTCGTCTCTCTTCACCAAACCACCGTCCATGACACCATACACCAAGGGGCAACGAAGTATCCGGAAAAATGTTGATACTTCCCATCCTCAACAGTACTCATGAGAGGCGTTTGCTCCAGAACATATCACCACGTTTTCTTGTTACCACAAACATCGTTATCTTTTACTGCGGGAAGATCTTGTCCCACTTGCTGCCGACCACCGTCACTCGTGGAGGGGGGTTGGCTACCCCTCATGTAAACTAAAGCTGTGGCTTACTAAACTTTGTAAGCAAATGACATTACCCATCTCTCTCTCTCTCTCTCTCTCTCTCTCTCTCTCTCTCTCTCTCTCTCTCTCTCTCTGACACCAGTAATGGAGTGGTTGTAGGTGTTAGGCGAGAGAAGAGGGGAGATGGGGTCCCAAAAATCAATACAGCGGCCTATATTTTCCCTTACGTGCGAGTAGACCTTGGCTGGAGGGTGGGTGGAGGGGATCAGAGAAAGTGCCCCACCTCCCCCACCGGCTGTGAGGGGGAGGGTGTAACAGGCAGGCCCCACTCCCCTCCCTCCCTCCCCCAGCACTAGGGTATCGTGGCCTGGTACAGAGGACCACGGAGTGCATAAGACAACTTAGACCTCCAGCTGGACCATGCAGCGGTTAGTTGGGCTTCTAAACTCGCCAGGCGAGACGCCTGTTCTAGGAAGATGGGCTTAGGATAGACGTGTCAGGCTTCCTCCCAAGCCTTCAGTCCCTCTAGCGACTAAGCACCAACGGGCGGCCGGAAAAAAAATGGAAAAAATGTCATGCATTGGTGCATTACAGGAAGAAAAGATTGCTGCATTACTGGAAGAAAAGCTTACCGCTGGTGCATTACAGAAGGAGATGCATGCATTGCTGCTTTACAGGGAGAAAAGCTATGCATTGGGGCATTACAGGAAGAAGATCCCTGCCTTTGTGCATTACAGGGCGCGTGTAATTTTGTACGGAAGGAAATGAAATGGATCGCACTGCTTCCTGACTTTTTTTTTTTTATGTTTAAGGCGCTAGTCATGGACAAAAAAGTCCACATCAAGGCCGGGCAACATATGTGCTATCTTACTGAAGCTACATTGAACTACACTACTCGTCACTAAACTGTCCTCTAATACAGTCTGGTATCAGTCTGGAAACCAGCTGTTGAGTCTGACATGATCAAAAGGCATACATTCACAAAGCTGTTACCAGTCGCATATATGACCAGTGATTTTACGGACAATAGTTTCTAGTTTACTGTTGGGATTGTGCAATTTAAAGCAAAATGACACTTTGCCTTTTACCGTATGGCAGGAGCACGGTCCAGACTTTATAATCCTCACGAAGGTGCTTCTCTGGAGACCCAACATGTGGTGATAATCGAGGTGTTGGTGTGTCAGGAAGACGAGCGATCGTACTGCGCGTTGTCCCTGTGTTGTCTTCGGCTTAACACCTCGACGTCGTCCACTTCGGCATTTGCAGTCATCTAGCACTGAGCCAGCCAGTAGGGGAAAACTTTTACGTAAATTTGTCCGACCGTAAGCCTTCAATGCGGATCCCTTGTGAAAGAATAATTACACCTGCCTTAGGTTAACTGGTGGAGATCTGAAGACTTCCAGCAGTAATGCTGCTCTCCTCCGTACATTTGGATTTAAAGTGTCACCCGTCATTCAGACTGCAGTCACAACTGTTTGATTACAGACATGAAATAAGTAACATACTCTTGTCATAATAGATTTAAGCTTTACTTTTAGGTTCATGATTTCTACATGTTCAGTAATACCCCATGAGACTGATAGCATCATTTTAAAACATATATATATATATATATATATATATATATATATATATATATATATATATATATATATCCCCAGTCAGTAAATACCTGAAATGATAAATATTCAGTTTTTTCAGTGATCGCAAATAAGCCGCCAGCAATCTCTTCTTCCGAAGAGAAAGAGAAAAAAAAGGAAATTTTATTTTACGATAGGTTTATGACAGCTGGAATTAGTTTTGTACCTCTTCTTTGTATCTGTTGAAGTTTTTCTTCATCCTGTCTTGTAGAACTGAACTTACGCACTGAAAAGAGTCTGGGTTATTTCTGGTGTTTTGTGGTCGATGTTCCTGGTTATACGACATATTCTTTGGTTCTCTGTAACACTTACTGGTATGTATTGTTAATTGTTCTGAGTGCAGTACTTCAAATTGTGACTGAAAATGACTCCAAGAACCCTTTCTTAATTAACTTTGGACTGTGGATTTCTGATCATGTTAAAGTTTTGTGTAGTATTTGTATCTCCAAAGTTGATTGTACAAGTGTCTGTACAAGTGCTTTGATTAAAGGAACGCTTTGTCTCACGGAGAAAGTACATGCAGTGATTACGGGCAGTGATGAATGCTGAATGGGAGGCGGAGGAAGGAGAGTTTTTCCACCCCTTATATGCCTGATCCCTTGCCTGAATGGCCTCAGAACAAGAGCGGTTGGACCGTGGATTGGAAGATGATGTTTTCTTTGTCTTCATTTCTTTTCTTTTCAAAATGCCCTTTATGTTCTCATGAATTCTTGGTAATCTTATTGGTGTCCTTAGATTTTATCTTGTACTTTGTTCTTAGGACAAAGTAGTCTCTTTATTTTCACAGTTACCAAGCTAGCTTTCAGTTGCACCGGTTCTTGAAACTAGCTAGTCACAGTATGTTCTCACTCTCAACAAGAGGCAGATTAGTTTTGAAATTACTCCAGTTCGGTTTATTATTATTATTATTATAATGACTTATAATAGATATTATTATTGTTAACATTATTATTATTATTAGTAGTAGTGGTAGTTATTGATGTTGATGTTCTTTTCCTAATTGCCTTTCCCTTCTTAGCGAGGTAGCATCAGGAAGAAACGAATAGTTGCCTCATTCGCTGACATTCAGTTTTTAGCTCTCATGTGTGCTGTATTAAAAGAAGAGTTTACCATCCACAGCCAGTCCCCAAAGACTACTGTACATTGATTTACAATGATTAATTCATAAGCCATGGTTCGACACGCTGAGCACATCGCCCGCCTTATACTACATTCACCCAGTTCACTCTATCTAAGACATGCCTCTCACCCTCCTGAGTGTTAAGGCCCCGATACCCCAACGCCTGCTTCACTCCAGCCTTCCATTAGATGGCCTTGATAGGGCCATTCAGTTGTCCGTGTCGTCTCAGCTAACATAAAATGGAAAATAATATATCCGCTGGAAAAAAAAAAGGTGCCAATATATCACTAAATGAGGATAAAATCCCCAGCAGCTGGAGGCTCTCACATATCACACCAACATTGAGAAATGGAGAAGACCAAAGGCACCCGTTAAATCATCGCCCAGTAAACCTGTCCGTAGTAACAGAAAAGGAAAATGATGGAAAGCATCACTCGCGATAATATTGTATCCTTTTTTCGAACATAAGTCGATCACAAATCATCAAAATCATCATCATGGATTTCGTGGTAACAGATATTGCCTGGGTAACCTGCTTGAAGTTTTGATAACGTACACAATGACTGGGAATCGGAAGTCCCATCTAACGTGGTTAACTTAGATTTTCAGAAAGCCTTTGATAAGGTATCATGGTACTGGTATCGAATCGTCCATATGGGTTCACGAGTGACTTATAGAAAAGAAACATCTGAATGGCTGGGAGTGGCAAGTGGGGTTCCACAGGGATTTGACGTTGGCTATAATCTCTTAGTCGTCTTCATCAATTATCTCTAGACAGGATTAAAGGCAAAAATCTTGATCTACCGACTCCACTTGCATGTAAGGCCATACCCGAAGATGATTGTAGATACTTACATAATGGACTTGGCAAGTTATCTCAGTGATCATTGGCATGCAAACGAAATTCATTGTATAAAACTATGAACACAAGCGCACCGTTAATGCGATCCACATGTATGAATATCAAAAGTCTGACAAATCCCTGCAATAAGTGGATGAAAATAAGGGTCTTAGGGAGGATGTAAGAAACGACCATTGGTGTGTAAAACATTGTTTAACTGTAAATAACAAAAGTAAAAGGATGTTAAAATTTAGTGCTAGAAATTGTGAATACAACATCCAAGACACAGTGTGCACTTTAAGTGAGGCGTTAGTCAAGCGTCGGCTGTTATATGTTGCGCATTTTGGGTCTCCAGCTTTCATTAAGACGAAGATAAGCTTGAGAGAGGACAAACCAGAGCCATTAGAATAACACCAGGGTCACGGGACCAGCTATACAAAGAAAGAATCTGATAACTGAATTTAGTTTTTCTTAAGAAAACAAAGACTGCCCTTGTATGTCGATTATATGTTAAAGAAATTAACAAATCAATCAGCAGGATGTGTTTCAGCTGCAAGAACATCGGACAACCAGTAATAACGGGTTGGGATTTACAGGGAAAAAATTCCACACAAAAGTGAGGAAAAATTATTTCACTAACAGGGTTGCTAAACATCGGATTATATTACCTCATAATGTAGTAACTAAAAACATAATTCATACATCGAAAAAAAAAAGATGTTTGTTCTATAGAAAATGGGCATGGTCAATAAGAAATATTTTCCTTCTATAGGTAACAGACAGCATATAACGTCGTTATAGATTAACAGATTTCCTGTTATCTGTTTTTCCTATGTACTTCCATCTCCTTGATGGCCCACTCCTCCTTGGTCCTTCCAATTCTGACACAAAGATCCTCTTACTCAGTCTTTTCGTTCATCCTAACCATACGTCCGAAGCATTTCAGCACTCCCTTGTCGGCCCTCCAGATGCGAGTCCACCTACTACCACACCTCTCTCTTGTGCTGTTATTCCTCACATGTTGAACCCAACTCGCCCTATATATCGTCCTCCCTCTTTCCTTCGTAAGTGTTCATACCCAAAGGCTCCCTCCTATCCATACAACACCTTCGAAACTGCTATACTTGTAGCTACACCCATCTTGGCCCTGACAGACCCTGACCTGTCCTTAAAAACCCTTCTTGATTTACCCAAGATCGTAGCCTCCTCCTCCACCCCTGTGATTCAGAGCAGCACCTTTGGTTTCGTTTACGGTTACGTCCACTACCAGGTATGTAAAGCTCAAACTCTGCTGTCTCATGATCCTGATTCATCACATTACTTTACTGTGGTTCACATGCATAATTTTACACTAAACTTGCTCCTTTCACACACTCTCCCAATCACCAGCTTTTGTAGTCTCTCTCTTTAGTCGGCAACTGAAGCCGCGTCATCTGCAAACAGCAGACGTCATTATCATCATCGTTATCGTTGTTACCATCATTATTCAGCGTTCATGGGGTGTTTCAAAGAGAGATTTGGACTGGAAGATGGACGGGACTTTTCCGTCACTCTCTCCTGCATGTTCTGGTGTGGGAGTCTGGCTCTCACTCCTCCCTTGGTATCCAAACTGTACCTCACTCATTCTCCCTTTCCTTCCTTTCACCTCCCTCAAGCTTTCTCCCATGCCATCCTCTCATTTCACCCTCGCACACTTTCATGCCTTCCTTTCACCTCCCTTTGACGCACCCTCTCCTGCCTCCCCCACTTCACCTCTCTTCCTCATACACCTCCCTCTTTTCAGCCCCTCCTTCGCCGTTCCCTCCCCCTCCCCCTCTACATTTAAGGTCCATTACTCTGTTACCAAAAAAAATATTGATTGTCTGAAAAACTTGCCGCAAATATTCGTATTTTTTTTTGGGGGGAGAGTATGGCGTAAAGATGGGGGCGATGAGGAGGTTATGGGGTGATGAGGGGTTTATGATTGTAATGAGGGTCTGTGTGGTGATGAGGTTTGATGGGCCAGCTGGTGTATGAGGACCACGTCTTTGCCACTTCAGTCCTCCTGGCCTCTCTACCTCCCGGACCCTTGCCCTTACCCCCCCCTCCCCCCTCCCCCCTCCGGCAGTCCCGGTGCGAAGCCCTGGAAATGTCCCGGCGCGACGTCATCCCAGGACGCGGCTGATTACCTGTTTGGTCTCCGTCAGCAGGATCGTATGCGCTCGGGAAGAAGAAGAATAAGAAAAAAAAAAGGGATTGCGGATTCAGCTCCCCCAGGCTGAATGGGGTGAGAAAGTGCCGTTATGTGGTTCTTGTAGGCGGTATCCTGCTGAGGGTAGGAGGCCTTCAGAGGAGGACGCAGAGGGAGAGATACGAGAGCCAGTGTGTGAGGTAGGTGGGTGGATAGTGAGGCCTGAGGGAAGGTGGTGCCCCTGGCCGACGCCTGTAGCCTACAGTCACGCTGGGGCTCCGGGTTCTTGAGGGATAGCTTGCCGCTCCTGCCGAGCGATCCTGAGAAAAATAGCTCTGTTGAACTTTCGCTCTTCTCAGATAAATAGAGGCAGCCAGGTGCGCTGCTAATGGAGCGAGTCTGATAGCTAGACAACTTTTTGGCGTCTGCGCGGCGATGGATGCGCACTCTTGTTGTTGATGGGGCGCTCTTGGTGTTTCCTGGTTGTCTGTACACACGCACACGCACACACACACACACACGGGTCTCTGTGGTGTACTGGTTAGCATTGGTGACCATGAATCAGCGCGGACCCTCTAGGGGTCGGACCTGCTTGGGTTCGAATCCTGAGTGCGGCCGTTAGCCCACAGCGAATGCAACTGTTCATCCTCCCCGTGGGGCTGGTCGATCGATAGGTACCAGGCTTTGGCAATGATATATATATATATATATATATATGTATATATATATATATATTGAATATACTCACACAGTGTTGAGAGACGGGGCAACACGAGTGTAAAATTCTTTCACCGTAACTCACAAATAGTACTCGCACACAAACACTCTCATACACACACACGCGTGCACACAGCACACACACTGGTCTGGCTCCCCCACGCTTCCGGCACTATTACTCGATCACCGTTGTAGATGAGCATAACCCAAGGCAAATATTTCCCCGTGCAGTACCCATAACTTCCTGCACCGATGCCTCACTGTCACGACAATTGGCATTAGCGTCGAGCACTCCGGGCCATTCCACCCCCCCACAAACGTCCTGCTGGGTGGCAAATACGCAATACATAAACCAACTTTTTTTCCCCTGGTTTCAACCACGCTCCAGAATTTAATTTCGAGCTTTGGCAATAGTTTGTGGGGCGGGCGGTAGTGTCGGCAGTGTCGTGGGGTCATATTTCAGGCCAGGCAGGACCCGCCGCCACCTGTGAGCCAGCCAAATTCCCTAGCTTAGCACAGCGTTGTAGAGGGCTTGATCCTCCCACTCCTCACCCTCTCACCTCCTGTACATACTTCACTCGAAATGAATAATCATTTGGAAATCAGGATGGAGCCCAGTAACTAGACCGTAGATGCACTGACTCCTTAAGCTGCATTTGTTACCTCCAAATAGTGTTAACGGGTTGATATACCAACTCATACAGAACACACCACACCTGGACCTGCAGATGGCCCAGGTAGGAATGCATATCTTAGGAAGAAGAATTTCGTGCATAATTATATCGAAAAGTGTGCTCGTAAAGGCAATTAATTTCAGAAGAGCCCGTTAATGGCCTCTTAATAGAAGCAATGCACATTCGGGTTGCGTTTTAATGGCGTCATTGCCTGAAGCTCGCAGTAAGTTTCCTTGATTTGAATACATAAACAAACTGTCCAAAATGTCCGAAAAGGTGCTGTACCCTGGGCTGGCTGGCCCATGGAGTGGTCCCTGGCTGGCTGGCTGGTACCTGGCTGGTATTGGCTGGCCCCTTGGGTGGTCCCTGGCTGGCTGGCCCCTGGGATGGTCCCTAGCTGGCTGGCCCATGAGGTGGTCCTTGGTTAGCTTGCTGGCTGGCCCATGGAATGACAGGGTTACCAAAATGTCTTGCGTAGGGAGCTTAAAGAATCATATGTACGTTGAAACGCTCATGGCCGTGCTGGAGGTGGACACACTAATGGCCGTGTTGAAGGTGGACACACTCATGGCCGTGTTGAAGGTGGACATATTTATGGCCATGCTGAAGGTGGACGCACTCAAGACCGGGCTGAAGGTGGACACACTCATGACCGTGCTGAAGGTGAACACACTCATGACCGTGCTGAAGGTGGACACACTCATGACCGTGCTGAAGGTGGACACATTCATGGCCGTGCTGAAGGTGGACACACTCATGACCGTGCTGAAGGTGGACATACTCATGACCATGCTGAAGGTGGACACATTCATGACCGTGGTGAAGGTGGACACACTCATGACCGTGCTGAAAGTGTACACACTCATGGCCGTGCTGAAGATGGACACACTCATGGCCATGCTGAAGGTGTACACACTCATGGCCATGCTGAAAGTGGACACACTCATGGCCATGCTGAAGATGGACACACTCATTTACCGTGCTGAACGTGGACACACTCGTGACCGTGTTGAAGGTGGACACACTCATGGCCATGCTGAAGGTGGACACACTCATGGCCGTCATGAAGGTGGACACACTCATGGCCGTGCAGAAGGTGGACGCATTCATGGCCATGCTGAAGGTGGACACATGGCCATGCTGAAAGTGGACACACTCATAACCGTGCAGCAGGTGGACACATTCATGGCCATGCTAAAGGTGGACACACTCATGGCCGTGCTGAAAGTGGACACACTCATGACCGTGCTAAGGTGGAAACACTCATGGCCATGCTGAAGGTGGACGCACTCATGGCCATGCTGAAAGTGGACATACTCATGGCCATACTGAAGATGGACACACTCATGGCCATGCTGAAGGCCGACACACTCATGGCCGTGCAGTAGGTGGACGCATTCATGGCTATGCTAAAGGGGACACACTCATGGCCTTGCTCAAAGTGGACACACTCATGACCGTGCTAAGGTGGAAACATTCATGGCCATGCTGAAGGCGGACACACTCATGGCCATGCTGAAATTGGACATACTCATGACCGTGCTGAAGGTGGACACTCCCATGACCGTGCTGAAGGTGGACACACTCATGACCGTGCTGAAGGCGGACACACTCATGACCGTGCTGTAAGGTGGACACACTCATGGCCGTGCTGAAGGTGGACACGCTCTTAAGAATTTTTAGCACTGATTTCAGTAATGTGTTGATTAGCACTGAACAAAGTGGGGCTAAGTGCTCCATCTTGTGGTGCCAAGGAGCATGTCTTTAACTGCTGTTTTGTATCCTTGAAACAACACTGCGGACTTTCTGTTAGGGAGATAGCCGAGTATCCAGTGTAGCAGCCGGCCACCTATATGCAATTTTGCTAACGTATGCAAAATAACCTGCTTATTATCAATATTAAATGCAGCCTTTAGGTCTTGAAATGTGATATACTTGTGCCGTCTGTCTCCGTAAACTATTAGGAAAGTAGTGATACAGCTGTGTACACTTTTGCCATATGTGAAACCATCAATATTAGGTGACATATGTTCTTTGATCTTGTGTTGTAGTCTGTTGAGCACCATCCCCCAAAAAAGTTCTGCACAGGCAAGTTGTCAGGGAGATGTGGCGGAATTCATCAGGTTGATTGTGTTTAGGTATTGGTACAATTAGGCATTTGGTCCGTGAGGAAGGTAAATGACCCCTAGCATAACTCATATTATACAGCTTTAATAAAGGGTTATCAAATACATGACTTAGAACTCTAGTAATGTAATAAGTGGTACCATCATCCCCAGGGGCATTGTCCTTTCCCCTGGTCAGCGCTGCATTACATTCATTACGTTGCTTGTCCAGCATCAGTTGTGTGAGATCGTCTGTTTCTTTGGATTTGTTGTACAAAACATTGCAAGTCTTAGATGGGAGCATGTTACAGCTAGACGTATGAGCCCATTTCGTAATTAATTTGATAGCCTTTTGCAGCGGGTTGGGTTGAGATACTTTGTTTTTCTTTCCAAGGATTCTGTTGATACCCTTCCAGGTTTGGCTTAAGGGAGTGTGTTGATTTAGTCCGCTGACAAACTGTTGTCAGTCATTCTGTCTAAGTTCAGTCATTCGTTCCCTCGCTGCTGCAAGAGAAGTTTGGAATAGTTTTAGCATTTTGGTTGTTTGAAATTGTCTATATTCTTTACCTATTTGCATAGTTATAAATTTAAGCTCTTACATTTCAGGGTCATTATTGTACTGATGTGGTCTGTTGTCAGGTCCGCTCCTACTCTCTGAAGTTAGCTCGCTTTGCTTAAAGAAGTTGTATATATTAGTTTCAGGCTTAGCATTAAATGTCTGTACATTTGTGGGCTCATAATCACTGTACCAGTCTGAGACATAATCTATGAACTGTTTTGATGTTCTTGTTTCACTGTTGATCTTTCTTCAGTTCGAACTTCCTATGACCATCGTTATTACCGTCGTCATTATTTTATTTCTCTGGGGGGTGGGGCTGAGACAGTTGTTTGGTCTTGACCGGTTCTGGAGTCTAGAAATTACATATTGCTCTGCCCAGGGATGTGGGAACTACGAGGGGAACTGATCAGCCCTGGCTGGTTCTAACGAGACTCTGGATCATTCTCGACCGGTTCTTGGGACCGAGAGAAATGAATTCTGTAATTCCCTCAGGGTTCAGGAGCTGTGGTATTGCATGATTTATCCTGAGGTGATGGGTTTATGAGGCCTGTACTTCAGTCGATGGGTGACCAGGAGGTGAGAGAGAGAGAGAATACTTTCTTTGACTACCTCCTAAGGGGACGGAGGCAAGGCAGGAGGAAGCTGATGCAGTAACAATCGATCCCTTTAACAACTGTAGCTGATCCTAGTGAGGCTCCAGAACCACCATCACGGTACAGTGTTAGAGACGGTGGTGAGGCCTCGCGTGAGACGCCACGTAATGATGATCCATAGAGGCTCGAGGTGATTAAGGCTTGTGGCGGAGGACGCCCGTCGGGTGGTGGCGACGGGCGGCTGTGGTTGCTGTGACCTACTTCCCTGAGCGAAGGTGATCGGCGAGTTTCCCGGCGCAAGATTCACCCTGATTCGGAGGAGGAGCCAACTGGGTAGTGGTCACCGTGGCGATGGATCCCGGTACTTACTGCCGCCGCCAGGACGGCCGCCGCCAGCGGTACAAGACACACACATCTTCGACCTTATTTGCACCTGCTTCTCGGTCATTTGCCACCAGCCATTATTTCATGGCCGAAAGTTGTCGGAAAAGGGAAAGTTTTTATTACACTTGTGATGATGGAAGTTGGGAGTGATGAAATTTTTTTTGAGGATCTTGAGACGACACGCCCGTCAGGTTTATTGGACGGGATGTGTGATAATGACTCGGCCAATTATGGTTAATGCGGCAGTCGGTCATCGTGACGTGTGTGTGCAATGTTAGGGGACGGGGCTGGCCCGGAGGTAGGGAACTGACCCCCACACACACGACCCCGCCACCATGAAGATCCGTACCATAGACCAGTATTTCACGTTCATAACACAGGGAAACCTCCCGCCCGTCATGAGATGCCACTGGTAAGCCGGGACAGTCGTGGGCAGAAGCCGTGGGGCACGGGCGGTCGACGCTGTATCGAACCTTCTTTCTCGACAGGGTAAGACTCGGGAAGACCCATACAGTCTCGACCGCCCGCGTACTGGGACTGTACCAGTGTCGAGGCCAGTGTTAAACTGAGATATTCGCAGATTATGTTGGGAAGTAACTTCACAGACGTACAGCCAGCTCCAATCACCTAGTTACTTAATATCATCAAAAAACTGTATAGACATGAAATTGAAATAAGGAAGGAAATTTAAGCAGAAAGTGTTGAAGAATATTGCTGGATCAAAACAATCAGGTCATGGAATCAATAATAGCAACAGACTGCTCTGTAGAAGACCTTATACTCGAAGCTGGTAAATGAAGTTCTTTTTAAAGAGAAGCTGTAATACGACTCTGGACTGTTGCCACGAACACAACTGTGGATATAAGACTGTTAGTGGTCACTATGGGTGTGGGAGGTCACCACCACGAGCATGAAGGGAACACTACCTCCCACTCACTCTGTAGTTTAGTGAAGTGTTTATTGCTGAGGCCCCACCCACACAGTTCCCAGCCGGAGGGAAGAGTCCTTGACACCGCCTGCCAAAAAACGTTATTGTGAGAGTCTAGACCAATCGTCAAGGTGACCAGACTCGCAGATTTCACGTCTCTTGTGGCCTTAGAAAAATGAACCTTTGTTGGACAAAGTACAGTGCAGAGAGTTTTTCATTATTTCACATTTTAATTGGACACAATAACGCAGGAATGAGCGACGTATCATCACAATACACTTACTGGTGTTGGCCAGACCTCAGCAGATTCTGCACAAGTGTCTGTCATCATCCCCACAATGCCCCTGCTGGACAAACGCATGCATAACACAAACATTGACACAGTCATAGAGTACAGACACTCCACTCTCCCTCTCTCACTCAATTACCATGGCTGCCACTTAATTATTATTGCTCCCACGTAATTACCACTGTTGCCACTTAATGACTAATGCATCCTCGTAATTACCATTCCTGCCACTTAATTACCATAAGTGGCTAAAGCTTTTTAATGTGTGATCACCCCTGGAGGTTAGGGTTAGGGGCTCCCCTCCCAGGTGAGAGGAGGGGATGGTGGAGGGAGAGGGAGAGTAAGGGAGAGGGAAACCTGCTGGGAGAGGTGAAGTGAGAGTGAGGGAAGTAGCCTGCTTAAAAAGGGAATGTGAGAGAGGAGACAGAGCGAGGCAGGGTAACCTGCTGGGAGAAGTGATTTGAGAGAAGAAGGGAGAGTGAATGTACTCACTCATGCTCTGCGGCACTCAAAGATGTTGCCATGTCTCCAGCTGCATGTGTTGCTCTACCTACGGCAGCTGGTGCCAGCCAGAGCACGGGGAGCTGAGAGAAGACACAATTTGATATAGTGCGGTGTGACGGGTTTGCCCCGCAAAGCATGACACTTAAGGATGGTCTTGCACTGCACGGAACGACAGTTTAGCCCAGCACGGCACAGTAGAGAAACGGGAAGACTGAAAAGGCAGGGGAAGAGTCAGCAGACCAGAGAGGCACCCTGACGAGGTAGGGGAAGAGGAGAATACCTGCCCTGCCCTGCCAAAGGGCGGTCCTTAAGGGGGAGGGTGGAAAAGAGTGGGATGGAGGTGCCGGTACCAGAGTTCCTCGTTTCCAGATCACGCACGCTGAAGATACAGAGGATACAAAATAAGGCTCAACGATTCGTCACGAATGACAAATACCCCTACACCGTAGAACACCGCAGAACAGCACGAACGACTGAAGGTTCAGCCAGTCGCTTCATACCTAAGGGAAGCAGCCCACAAAGTATGGCAGAAACCTGAAGCCAATGATGGTACAAACTACAGACAAATCACAGGTCTTTTTTTTATGTTGACGGCTCCAGTCACGGACAAAAGTCCACATCAAGCCCGGGCCCTAATTGAAGTATAGAGAGAATTGAGAACGGGGAAAAAAGACAGGGAAAGTATTTACGAACTTTTGAGAAAATGAAAGACCTGTCTTTTGAAATGAGCCAGGTCATAGTTATTGGGAAAGACATGGGAAGGCAGAGAGTTCCAAAGCTTCGACGTGTAGGGAAAGAAGCAGTTATCAAAACGGCACA
>JAYMFT010051646.1:0-15222 GCA_038088735.1 Panulirus argus
TGAAGGCTCCAGTCACGGACAAAAGTCCACATCAAGGCCGGGCCTTAATTGAAATATAGAGAGAACTGAGAAAGGGGGAAAAACAGACAGGGAAAGTATTTACTAATTTTTGAGAAAGTGAAAAGCATGTCTCTTGAAATGAGCCAGGTCATAGTTATTGGAAAAGACATGAGAAGTGGATAGCCTGCAACTTGTCAAAGTGACGAAGGAGGTGCAAATAATGTTAGCCGTGGACTTGAAGCAAAATGTTTATCAAGTCGATTCTTAAATAAATCTATAGTACCGCTTTCAACCACTATAAATGGCAAATCATTCCATATGTTAACAATCCTGTTGAAGAAAAAGTACTTCGCCTCATTCGAGGTAAAACGTTTGCCCACGAGCATGAATCCATCACTCTGATTGAAATCAGACGAATCAAAGCTTAAGTAGTTTGATAGATCAAGATTGTCAAAGCCTTTGATGATTTTGAATACTTAACCTCTTTATCAAGCTAAATAGAACTAAGTAGTTTAATCGGCTCTCATAAGCTTTGTTTCTCAGCCTAGGAATCATCTTGTTCGCTTGACGCTGCAATCTCTCTATTCTGTTGGTATCTTTTCTTAGGTAGGGTGACCAAAACTGAACGCAATGTTCAGGATAGGGACGAGCAAATGAACTGTAAAGAGAAAGGATGATTTCTCTGGACTTAAATTTCAGACTCTACCTATAATTCCAAGAATTTTGTTAGTTCTTTTCTTTGTTTAAACAAACTTGGTTTTAGATCACCAGAGATTATTACGCTCGTCTTTTTCCTCATTTGCCTTTTTACCATCAGCAGAATTCATGCTCTAGCTTGCTTTTTCGTTTTTGCTACCGTTATGGAAAACTTTGATCTTATCAATATTGATATTCATTTGCCACCTGTGAGCCCAGTCCATCAGTTTGTCTATGTCACAATATGTTGCAGAAGTTCAAGTTCATTTGTAAATCTATTTCCCAGCCTTGTATGTGTCATTAGTGAATTTTGATATCTTACAAAGCAGTCCATTATCAATATCTTTGATATACATGAGAAAGAGAACCATTCTGAGGCTTGACCATTAATCAGTACTCTTTATTTATTGCCAGTCAGTCAATTCTCAGACACCGGAATACTAACCCATCAATACAATGTGACATAAGTTTGCTAGTAACCTTTGATGCAGAACCTTATCAAATGCTTTTTCAACACCCAGACAGACAACATCAGCTGCTTACTTTCGTCATACATGATGATTATATCTTAAAAGAAGTCAAGCAGATTTGTCAGAGATGAGCGATTTCGTCGAAAACCATGCTGAGAATGGTTTATTAAGTGATAGGCCTCTAAATGACATACAGTTCTACCTCGAATGATGGTTTCCATAAAGTTTCCAACTTCAGACGTTAAGCTAATTGAACGATAATTTCTAGACAGTGTCTTATTACCTTTTGTGCTACACTGGCAAACTTCCATACGTCAGGAACTTTTCCCGTAGCAATTGACTTATCGAAAAAGGCAGTCAAGGGTCTAACTATCAAATGCAGGTAACAGATTTGGACATGATGGCCGTGAGTCTAGTTAGACTTAGTGTTTTTGATATCCTTTTTAGTTCAATGTTTGCATTGTTTTATCGATTTTCTCTTGGGCGATGGTTCTTGTTTACTTTCGATACCATAAAAATGTAAAAGTTTCATTTTATATGAGAAAAGTATTTATCATTAAAATTATTATTACTATCATTGTTGTTATTGTTATTGTTATTATTATTATTATTATTATTATTATTATTATTATTACTATTATTATTTTCATTATCATATTTATTATTATGAATATTATCATAACTATCATTTTCCCCTCTTTCATTGTCTTCGATCAAAACTTGTATGGGTCTGCCGTTCTTTTTATTTTCATTACTTTTATTGCTGAAATACGTCTTTATGTCAATTTGTTGCAGAAAGTTCTCTCTTATCAGCGAAACTGGATTCAGGACATGGGTTGTGTCTTCGATTGTAAATACAAATGCAAAAGAGTTGTTTATGACTTTTGCCTTGGTTCCTTTGTCTTGAACCAAGTCGTCGTTTTCCGTAATTAATGAGCCACTTGACTGAGTGATAACGCTCTTACATTTATCGTAGTTGTAAAACCGTAAAACCACTTAAGGTTTCATTTGCTATTTTCAGCAGTAAGCGCTTTATAATGACGTTTATTCTGTCGTATAACACTCCTATTGCTCTACGCAAATTTGCATAACTTAATCTATCACGTTGGTAACTGATCTCTTTCTTTCTTTTGAGCTACTTTCTTGGATGACAGGCACCTCTTTATTTGATCGTTCCACCATCTTGGCTTCGGTTTAGAAATAGACCATTTGGAAATGGTACGTATGTTCCCTCTACTATTTTTAAGGTTTCATTCAAGCAACGTTCATATTCTTTTCATTAAGCATATCATTCCAGGTTTGCCTGTCAGAATCAATGCGATCATTAAAACCTGCAAGTAAAAAGAGCAGAGTATTATTTTCGTGACTGTCGTGTTGACCAAAATTACATGCAGTGTTGAAAGTCGGTGATCACTTGTACCAAACATTTCTCCAATTCAACATCGCTAACGAGTCCCTCATTAGTAGTCAGAGCTAAGTCTGATATATTCTCATCACGAGTAGGTTCCTCGACTAATTGGATTAAGGTACTGTCCAACAATTTTAGGTAAAGACCACGCCCGGTAGCACTGGAAAGGGACTCTCCCGTTTCGATACTGTTCTGTTTAGATCTCCTATTGTTAGTTTCTTTTTCGTGCCGCTTGGGACACTGCAAGGCCACTTTACCTCGATGCTTGCAAAAAAATCGAGGTAACTGAACTGGTATCCTATGTAGAGGAACTATCGAAAGGTGATCTTGAACCTCCTCCAGCACAGCTCACGGGTAGATGAGAGTACGTTTGTTACGCCTTGCAAATATCACAGGTTCCCTTTACATTGGAAAGACTATCTAACCCAAGTTGGTGTGTCTGTGGAGAGGTGTCATTCAGAACACCGCGCTGACAATGTTCTGGACCTCTGTTCGTGTAATTACAAGTGAAAACCTCTAGAGCAGTGTTTCCCAAACATTTTTGATCGCAACCCTTATTACAATCCTTCCCAGGCCAGTTTACCCAGAGGGCTGATACATAAAACATAATACACGTAAACTCACGTAAACTATGTATGCTATACTATATTGTTCACACAACGTTCACCCGCACAGACACAACACACGTAAGCGGAAACTAATTACAAAAACTGAGGAAGACAAGCAACGTCCATGGGAAATATATATGTTTATATTGCCCTGAGCGGGTTTGATTTTCCCCCCTCAGGGTCATTCTTATTCTGGCCAGTCACCACCTCATCCCGTTCTAAGCCATACATTACACTCATACATCCTCTGAACCGGCATTACTCCTCATCAATACGTCATCTTCACAGCTTTCACTGGTAAGATGCAGGCAAAACCCTACTTTGTTACCAATAACAAAGACCTCGTCCTTCTCCATTACGCCACCGAATCCTCAGACGTGAAAACATCGGTTCTGAGGGACGAGCGTCAGGCTTCATGTTCACCCTGAGTAACTGGCGTACATGTTTCAAGTATATATGGAGGCTTATTCGCACCCCTTTTACTTTTCTCAGTATTTCCGTAACTCCTCGTAATTTCCCAGGTTCTTTTTGTAATTGTAACAGCAATACTTCATAACATTTGCTATATGATTTTTTTTTCCTCCTCCGGCCTTATCGAGACCCACAGGAGCATCTTTCGACTCTCATTTGGGTCGGGACCCTGGGTTTGGGAGCCACTGTTTTAGAGGAAAGATTCACTTGAGTCGCTTTCCCAAGACTGATTTCGTCTAGCACATCAACATTGGCTGCTTCTAGCCAGTTACGATAAATTTTTCTTAGCGAGTGAGAAAGCTCTACGTAAGAGGGTGGCTTGGTCCTTCTCTTGCTTTTAAAGTTGTCGCGATAATGTTCGGGAATCAGTCTGAGATGATACCTTTAATGTAAGGACAAACTTGAACCTTATCGAAGGGTATCTTTATTAAAGATAGGAAGCGGTCCGCGCATACCATGTGAAATGAACTTTTCAATAATATTATCAATAAGGGTGTATTTTGACCAACCTATACTGAGAAAACAATTCCTCCAGGTCATTCTGATCAAAAGATGGGAGGAACGTGGTGCACTTATTGTGACCAGAACCATTACCATCATTATCCCCAACAATGGCGGTGAGGCGTCCACCACTCCTTCCCTCTGCAGATTCCCTGACTCGTCTTTTCCTCAGCTCTTTAGCTAGTGCTGTGTCTGTCTGTCTGTCTCTTTTCTTTTTAGTTATTCTCTCTCAGATTCTCTTGAACTTCCTTTAGATTTTAATTCTCTTTTCTTAAAGTTCTAACAAAAATAACTGATGCGCTCCTTGCCTTTCGTTCTCCTCCACTCTATTCCTTTCAGTTATAACAACGCATTAGGCGGACAGTCAAAAACTTGTATGGCTTTATTTGAAAGAACTGTGCTGAGTAGATGTTCAAAAACATAATTCATTACATGCAATTCATTCGGTCAGGCTGTCAAGGGATGTTATACCAGTGTGCTCGCTGTGGACAGGCGTACACCTCAACGAAAGGTGTTTCACAAATTGACTAACATTGAAGGTGGCCATAGTTTCTGCTTATATAACATTCTGATAATATCAGTGGCACAGGTTCTAACGCGGGGTAATTGCCAGTACCGGGCGTTACTGCTCAGTACGATTTAAAGCTGGGCAGTAAAATTAACGTCGTAACTTACACTGTTAGAGAAACAGGTAAGATAAAGGGAAAAGATCACAAAAGCAGATCAAACTTCAGGCCACGCACTTATAGGGAAAAAAATGTTTATCATTAATATTTAGTTAGACAGGATAATCACAATCCTGACTCCCGTAGGATGGGGAAATCTGTCCCAGAATAAGTATATATAGTAAATCCTTAAGTAGATACGAGGTATGTGACTACTGATGACCATCAAAAGGTTAATGAAATGAATAACATAGAGGAATTTACAATAAATCTTAAGACACACATAGATGAGACTTACAGGGATCTTCCAGTACCCCAAAATACAAGGAACACATTGAGACAGGTTCAAGATAACATAAAGACAGAATACATAATGTAACATGCTGCTATCGGTTATAAGAAAGAAAGTCGATCCTAATCAACAGTAGCAACGGTCAGTTGTGGCTGTGTTGCCGAACTGCAACCTGGGGACGAGGGATCTCATGAGGCAGACGGTGACGGTGTAAAGCTTCATCTTGTACTGTTGGATGAGGTCCAGGTGATGGCTGGAGAGAGGTAAGAAGTACAGAATGATGAGCAGTTTCTAAGCAGCTTTGCGTGTGTAGTGGAGAAGAAGAAAGACCAGGCAGTAAAGAGCCTGGGAAAGTAGATTACTGATTTTCTCGGAAATTTCCTTAAGCTCCTTAGCAGCAGACAATGGCCACCACAAGAGCCTTGTGAAGACGTGCATGTCTCAGCAGCAGATAATGGTCATGATTACTTGACTCTGGGACCGTGGTCGGTCGACTCTCGCTGACTGAGCAGCAGCGAACTAGTAGAAGCGGAGAATGGCAAGGGAATGGCTTTATTACTTTATTCCTCACCAAAGAGTCCAGGTTAGGATTACTCAATACGCTGCACGGTCTACCCTTGGCGATGTGTAGTCATAACTTACTTGGGTATTAGGGATATTCTACCTTTTCAAGGGGTCTCCTTAATGGCATGAGAGGTCTTAATAATCTTTTATACTGACATGTGTTAAGATGACTCGTTGCAGGGGTCTACAGCGCAGCCCAGGTCACAGGTATCAGGCTCCCAGCTTGGTACTCCCGCTGTTCACCGGCCATGGGTACTCCTCCCATAGCTACAGCACGGCAACACCTTAACAGAGAGCAACGAGGCCATCTGACCTTACAATTTAGAACTGACAACCTTGACAGTCAGAGGAAGACAGCTTAAGATTTTAGCAGCTTCCAAATCGACGACTGTTTACAATCTAGTCGCCTGTACTGACACACCAACTGACATAATCAAAATATGAACTCGGCTGATAAACACAATCGGAGTAGGTAAGCAACAGTAGACGCCAAACAGCCATTTGATAACGGTTACTCCCTCCATTGTCTCAGGTTAGTTAGACATTAATCCAGAGAAAACGTTTTTCGGATGAGAAGAGTTATCTGCTCTGCAGTTATCATGAGAGAGAGAGAGAGAGAGAGAGAGAGAGAGAGAGAGAGAGAGAGAGAGAGAGAGAGAGAGAAAGAATCTACGATAGGATTTTGGCAATGAAACGCAGGAGGCCTGCGGTGAGCACTCACCGCAGGAAACTATAGGGTTACGGAGAACGAGTGGTATCAGTAACTTGTTGTCGAGAGTTATGTATGACATGGCCAGATAATACGTGTATGGACTGAATACCAGTAGCCCATGTGTGAATTAGGCCAAGGGAGTGAGACTTGGACAGCTACTGGAGTGCTGGGTTACTCCGAAGCTGTTACTGACATTCCTAGTGCCCAAACAAGTAATCCTGGTAATACACCTCCCTGCTCAGTGGGTACTCGCCACCTACTATGAGAGAGAACAAAATGAAATTCTTAGAATCTTTCCATTCGCATATTTGAACGTACGATAGGTAGGTAACCCCTGAGGTCCTCACTTAAACGCCAGTCCGAGGAGTAACATCATATCTTGTCCAACTACTCTATAACTCATTATTCTACAAGTCTTGCTCAGGGTGTCTAATGGTAGTAGAGGTAACTTGTTAGATCATAGAGGTTTACCTGCCTACGGTATCGACCAACGAGAGATCAATACGGTTGGCAGCTACTCCTTTGTCTGACCAATGAAGATGGTCGTCTCAGGCCAGCCGGGCGTGCTGCTGCGTGATGTCAAGAATTCTCTTCTTTCACTCGCTAGAACAGGTCAGACGCCGAGCACTAGGTAACACCAGAAGATCGTCAGTCTGCAGGTACATACTCGGAGATCTCTCCTTGATGTAAATGGCGTCAAGTATCTGAAGGCGTCGGGTGAAGTCTCTAATATGGACGTTCCTTTCTCCAACATCTCTCTCATGAGGGTGATGTTGTGGTCGGATCTCAGCTGTGCTTTGGGCTTCCACTCTGTGGAGGTCACGAAAGGCGCCCATATATTTGCATCAACTTGCACTAGTACAGACAACAGTACCACATCCTACATCAGCTTACACTGCTGGCACCCTCAACAGTATGAGAACCTCCATGAAACTGAACTGAAACCCAGAACAGTACTACAACTTACATCAATTTGTTCTGGTACCCAAAACAAGCCTGCATTAACTGAAACTGGCACCGTCAGCAGTACCATAACCTACATCATATAATGGCGCCGGCACTGTTAGCAGTACCACAACCTATATCATATACTGGCACCAACAGCATTACCACAACCTACATCATATACTAGCAACCACTGCAGTACCACAACCTACTTCATTTTGCAATGTTACCCACAGCATAACCACAGTTCACGTCACCTTGCATTACCATTCACAACAAAACATCCATATCAATCTCTATTAATCTCTCGACAAGAATGCAACTCACACTAACGCACACTGTTGCTCACAACAACAACAATACGCTAGCATGTACAGCCAGACTGTACACCCACAACAGCTATTTATGACAACACGACCCTCGAAAAAATATACTGTGACCATCGACCATAGCAGCAACAACAACAGCAACAAAAACTAAATCAATTTATTCATCGAAAACTTGTAAGCAGAACCTATCTGTTCAAGCTATTCAGGATCTGAAGGAGATAATCCAGAAATATCGCGTTTTCCTTTAGAGTCAAGTATAAACTTGTAGTCTCGCAACTGAAATGCAGATGTTGTAGCAATTACATTGACGGAAGGTCCATTTAGGTTATGGGAGGTCCATTGATTGCCTTAAAGTATTAAGACCTCACCACAGCGACCCGGGTGAGAAGCGACCAAAGTGATAAGGGAGTTCATGGGCATTCCCCCCCTCAAACACACACACACACACACACACGGATCTACCCTTGTCACACACACATGCACCCACGTACAGAGAGCGGACAATTGCAAATATTCTTTTTTCCTCTAAACAGTATCTTATAATCGATTGCAGCCATAGACCGTAGTATGGAAAATGGGTCCAGCAAGCTGGAGCTCTCCCGGGCCGTAGTGAACAAAAAGTATTCCAAAAGCGAGGACATCCACTGGCTGTAACGAGGCAAACATGTCAACAAGTAAGAGACCCACGGGCAGACGTGAGCTGTACTGAGGCAGGACACTACCTGGCAAGGGTGCACTTCGGTGCTCAAAACAAAAATTGTAAGCTCGGGCACATGAAACCAAAGGAATTATCCTGCTGTTACTTATATAAGTGCAACTGTTTAGGTCTAAAATAGATTTCACTGCAAAAAAATTCCCTTACTAGCACTCAATTATTCTTTTTTGTTTCATTCACATACATTCCTTATATAAAAGTTAACTTATTCTCATAAGAAACGGACTAAGCTTCAGAGCGTAGTGTGGTAGTCAACCTTTCCCTTCATCTGCAAATCGTCCCGCCTCCACTGCCACTGTCGATGCCACCCACGCCCCGCCGCTGTCAACACTCGCGGCTGCCTGTTAGCGGTGGGTCGAGGAGTGTGTTTTGCTCTCGCTGGCAGAGACGCTTAAGTGAATAAGTCGGATCCCTAATTAGATGGCGAGACGAAACAAAATTTTACTCCTGTTATTGACACAATGCGGTATACTAACGTGGCATTAGACGTGTCATATATTTGTTGTATGAAGTATGGTAACATATCGGGGAACTTATGATTGCCTTGCAGGTATCTAGTGGGGCGTATTATTCTACAGATGTAATGAAGTATGAATTGTCTTCGTCATCAACTCTGCTGAACCAAAGTTAGCTAGGGACTGTCATAGCAGGAGCCCACAGAACAAGGAGTCCTCTGTCCTGATATGAAAACTGTTACAGATACGCGGAATAAGCCATGGCCAACATTCTTTAAATCTCAGAAATTACTCTGAAATTGTTTGATGTAGAAATAGCTAATCCAAAAACAGCGCATATGAAGGAATATGGCCCTAAGAGAGTTTGATGATTTATTATACAATAGTAAGAATGTGAAGTTAATTGTAAAGTTCCTAAACAAACAGTTCACATCAACGCCTTGTCAGAGAATCAGTAGAACCTTCATCTCGGTATTCACACAAAATGTTCATTCTCAGACAACATAAAAGAGAGTGAAGAGTTATTACTAATATAACCTGTATTTCCTGCTACTCATAAAGCAGTGTAATGAACATTTCCAAGCGTCAAGTGGGAGAGAAAAACTTCCCAATTCTTACCTCTTGAAAAATTGATGATATACATTTGTGTGTTATTTTCCAGCCAGACCTGGATGATCTTCAATGTATTTCGGACTCACTCAGTCGATAACGCTGGTTACATCTTTACTCGTGCTGATGATCCCAGTGATACTTACAGTGTCATCTTGACTCGTTGCACCACAGTTTCTGCATCATGTCACAGGTGGGCCGCTGATGGAGCTGGATGTCTCCTCTCTGGAAGGCTTGCTTCGAGCATAAATGTTGTTTAGAAGTGTAAGGCGAAGACCTTGGCCTAAAACGTTGCACACTTGACTAATTACGTCGCTGAAGCAGGTGATGTTGCCAGTAATACTTCAAATAATATCAGATCAGTCGTAACAAAATATGCATGAAGAAGTAATTTAAAGGTTTTGTTGGTGTATGTCTACCAACAGATGTGTTTAAACATGTCTATATTTTCTATATACATCAGGAAAGACTTTACCAAGAATACATGCTTTCGAGTATAATGTTACCCGACATAATACAAACTTCTGTGAAACGAAATCCTTTGGTGAAACTTTTTGTACTTCATAGTCTTCAACTCGAGTTTTCTTTATGTCATTGGAAGAAAAACTTTTCAGACGTTAATTCAAAGGCTACATTTATCTGTTCACAAGCTGCCTAAAAAAGGACTTTTTCGTCCTGCAAATTGATCCCAGGCTCCTCTTGCATATGCTCGCGAGAAAAGGCGCATACATGCACGTGTCTTTATGAAAACACATATGTAGCACACTACACACACACACACACACACACACACACACACACACACACACACACACATGTAAAATTCTCTCCTCGTAACATAAAGTATCAAATGATAATTACTAGTAGTAAGAGAGTCATAACCCAATCAAATGGTCCAGTAATCAAGGAGAGGCTTAACATATGACAACGAAGTCATGGCAACGATATTACGTATTTCTTTGCATCTGTACTTCCAGTTGAAGATACAGCTCATGTCTTAGATCCATCTCCATTGCTATGAGAGGATACCGTCTTGCAACATATTGACATAAATGATGAAGATACACGGCACTAAATGAAATGAAAGTAAATGAAACGGCAGGTCCAGATACTTTTTATCCAAGCACACTAAGAGATGCGAAAAATGAGATAGTAAAGCCCTTGGCTGTTCTTTTCAATAACTTATTTGCTAGGGAGAAAGGTCCAGAGGAATGGAAGTTTTCCATTGTAACCGACCGAAACTCAAAAAAGGTAATAAAATCAATGCTCAGAAATTGTCGTTCAATGAGCTTGACGTCTTAACGTTTGTAGTTGGAAAGTGTAAAGGAAACCATCATTCGGAATGAATTTGTAAGTCACTTAGAAGACCATCATTTAACAAGCGGTTCTCTTCATGGTCTTTGATATTCTTTCTTGTTTGATTTCTTTTTATTTTATGACAAAATGAGCTTGCATGATGAAAAAGAGTTCAACAAAGTTCCATATCGAAGGTTACTAAGAAAATGTCATATGGTATAGATGGTGTTGTGCTTCAGTGGTTAGGAAATTGCACAGAAGTAATTAATAAAGTCTCGACGTGTCACAGGGATCAGACTTTGAACCAGTTTTCTTGCGCTTACATATTAATGATACTGGTGTTGGAACTTAATGAATGACAACGAAATTCGCTGATGATACTAAATAGGGAAATAGATATACAACAAAAGTTAAATGTCTGGAGCTTCAAACTAACAGAGAAACTGATGGACTTGGATCACAGATGACAAATGAATGTTAATGATTATAAGCGCAGAGTGTTGCATATGGGTTGGAAAAATGAGAGGGCAAGCTACAGTATGAATTCTGTCGAGCAACAAAAAGTGAAATAAGTTAAAGTCTTGGATTTAATGATCTCCGGTGACCTAAAGCCAGGTAAGCAGTGCTTAGAAGCAGTAAAAAAAAAAAAGTCGAAAAATTTCTTGGATTCATAGGTAGGGCTTTTCAAAGTCAAGGAGAAATATCCTCACTCTGTACAAGTCACCGGTGTGTCCCCATGTTCAGTTTTTGTCATTCTACTTGAGGAAAGACTTAGAGAGAATGGAGATAGTGAAGTGGTGAGCTACCGAAATGGTTCCCGGACAGACATAGACAGAAAGGAAAGAGTGCAAAGGCGAGCTACCAAGATGATTCTCGGACTGAGGATGAAATCCTATGAGGGACGACTAAACCACTTAAATATATTTACATTAGAAAAGAAAGGGTTGAGAGGTGATCTAATAAAGGTATTCGACATTGTAAGATGTTTCGATTATCTCGATCTAACTAGCTACTTAGGGATAGATTTGTGTGGTTTCACTAGTAGTAATGTATACAGACTCGTGAGAAAACGTTTTACCTTGAATGAGGCATTGTTCGTTTTCTTCAACAAGATTGTTAACATACGGAATTATCAACTAATTCGAACGGTTAAAAGCACTATCATAAATTCTTTTAAGCGTAGACTTCATAGATATTTCACCAAAGATCCATGACTGACATTATTTGCGCTTCATTAGCTACATGAAAAGTTTTCAGGCTTTTCTTTTTTGAATAATTTGTGTGTTTCAGCTCTTACCACACTAATTCACGATTTTCTGTTCTCATCCACTATCACAAACAGCTTCATTAGGACCCAATGGTCCTTTGCTTTTTTAATACCTTCGTATTTCTTAGTATTTCTATGTAGATGAACCTAAATGACGATTATATAGAAAGACTAGTAAAAAATATATAACCATAAACTATGAAATTTTAAGGATTAAAAGGTAGGAAAATGCTTTCAAGGAAATGAGGTTTAAAGCTGGCCTGCTTGGGATGCATTCTCTTACACCTAAAAACTTGGCTCGCGTCTACGACCCATTGTAACCACAACTAAGTCAGTCATTCCGCAGCTCACAAGCCTCGCTCTAGTGTCTGCGACCCATTGTAATTACAGCTTCGGCAGTCCTGCCCCAGCTCAGGAGCCTCACTGTGTAAGGGGCAGGTGCAACTGATAGAAAAATTTCAAAAAAGAAATTAATCTAACAATATGGAATTTCGGGTAGTGAGAGCGGCACATACGTAAACAAGATGTCGGGAAAGAATTAAATCTCTGGTAATCATGCGTTCGGAGCGTCGTGAGACCTATTTAAACCTGGGAAATGTGTGAGAAAGGATAACACTGTGCAGAATTTACAGTGTTACCAAATATCCTCATTATTCTTGTGCTTGCTTTTTGCCAATATGAAGTACCGAAGATTTCATGACATGATTCATTCAATAATCGGAAATGATGTTAATGGCAAAATCCCAAATATTTTGACCTGTTCTGGATGATACATCCAAGGCTGAATGTGAAAGTAGTCAGGAATTCAGTCTGTTTCGACAAATGTGTTCATGCAGTATTGTATTTAGAGGTTTACAAATACATTATAGGATATAACAGTTTCAGCAATACGTGATTCAGTCATAATAAAAAGGATTATCTGTTGAAAAACTGCAGCTGGTAAGCACAACTAAGAGAACCGTTGTCTGTTTTATGTGTAATAACGCTTGTGACGTTTGTGTGGTTCCTCAAGCAAGTATTACTGGACTGGGATATATAGGTCTTATGTATGGCTATGTCCTGTAAGTTTAGCCGTTATACATGTGTTATTACTCATAATGACATTCCGATCGCGTTGCTTTCATGGTACGTGCAACCAATCCAGCTTACGCACATAAACATAAATCACAAATGTAGCTTTAGGATAACATAGTTTCTGGAAAGCAATCACCATAAGCCTCAAGCAATATAGTTCATAAACTAAAAGTCTATATCCAAAACATACTTTTAGATAACAAAACTTTCAATAGTTATCTTGTCTATGATTTCTCTTTCCTTGTCATTTTATAATTACACGTTATATCATTACTCAACTTAGCGTATCGTGATGCCAAGCAGCAATCACACAAAATGGGATTGATTGATGCTGCTCTTAACTAATCATTGGTGCTTTTGTTTCTTTTTTGTTATCTACTTGTTTATACGGGTTGGGAGATTTACACTTGCGGTCCCTCATCTCTTACTCTATCCTTTTTATTACATATATTTTTGGATTTCTTAGTTGCGGTCCCCCATCTCTTACTCTATCCTGCAAATACCCCTTCTTAGCTCGGTTTATTTCACATGCTCACGACTCTATTGTTAAATAAATGCTTCCTCTCTTCCCTTCACATACTTTTCTTCCTTAACTTCCAGGTTTACCTTCTTGTTGAGCGCTTTCTCTTGACTTTAAAAAGCTGTTCTCTATCTAAAGTCCTATGGTATATTGCGAATTCATAGGTGATTATCGTGTTCCCATTATCCTTCATAATCCCAAATTTGGCAGGCTGTGTTGCTCTCTCCTCTCCACTCAACTGTGGCACCTATCTCTCTGTATTCCTTTGAACTCTCTCCAGTAGGTCCGTATGGCTACTCGAGTGAAGAGACCTGAGGACTTTGTTATTCAACCAGATTTAGTTTGTTTGTTTTTTTGTCCTCAGAATAAAGGAACTATGTCTCAACCTACGTGAGAGAATAAATGATAGTTTACGGAGGTGTTAAGACAAACTAGAGTTCGTCCCTTCAAGAAGAGTAAAGACTCTTTTGCCCTATCTAAAATCGCAATAATATCTGGAACCTAATTTAAATCTTTGACGATAAGATAAGCAGGGTCGTGTCTCAAAGGATTAAACATCAAGGTCAGTACAGTGAAGAAAGGTCCACTAAGGTCTTTGCTTCAGCTAGTCGATTGATGGTGTCGGGAGACGTTAGAAACGAGAAGAGGTTCTAGCTTAGATGCTCCCATGAAGGAAACCTCAGTTTAAGAGTGAGGCTAATGCCATTCGTTACTTGGTACATAATCCCATACATGACTGACCACTATCCATCGCTTTAGGAATAAATAAAGGTATCAGCGCATGATAAGGATTTAGAGGAGTCTGGCGGTGGGGAAAAAGTGATTTGTCAGTATCAAATCCTTCGACGGTCTTGTGGTTAAAATTAGTGGCCTCGCCCACACCAAGGGCTGTGGATGTACTAGACTCTACTTCATCCACAGCCCTTAGAACGGGCTACTCTAATAGATGAAGTATGGTTGTACTAGAGCGGGGCTACTCTGGTGGATGAAGTATGGTTGTACTTAAACGGGGCTACGCGGATGAACGAAGTGTGGCTGTACTAGAATGGGACAAAACCAATGGATGAACTGTGGTTGTCTTAGAACGGGACTACAATGATGGACGAAGAATGGTTTTACTAGAACGGGATTACTCCGGTGGATGAAATGTGGTTGTACTCAGAATTTGGAATCTGTGCAACATAGACAGGTTGTTCAGTGTTCTAGGTATGGTGTCTATGAACGTCCAGAGTCATGTGAAGTTGCTAAAAGATACCGTTACATCAGGAACAGTCACCAAGGAGGGCTTCCTACCACGGAATTAATCTCAGTTCGTGATAAATCAGTTCATATATATATATATATATTATAATTATAATAATAATAATAATAATAATAATTATTATTATTATTATTATAACTATTATTATTATTATTATTATTATTATTATTATTATTATTATACTTGATCGCTGTTTTTCGCGTCAGCGACGTAGCGCCAGGAAACAGACGAAGAAAGACCCATCCCCCCACATACACACATATATACATACATGCACACATGTGCAGAGTACATATATATACATATCAACATACACATATATACATACATACACATACACATATACACATGTACATATTTACAC
>JAYMFT010051667.1:0-15221 GCA_038088735.1 Panulirus argus
CAATAACTCTGAATCATTATTCAGAGCAGTGTTGTATTACCCAGTAGTGAAGATAGCAATAACTTCGAATCATGAATTAGTAAAATACTGTATTATCCGGAAGTGAAGATATCAATAACTTTGAATAATTATTTAGAGCAGTATTGTATTACCTAGTAGTGAGGATAGCAATAATTCGAAACATGAATCAGTACAATACTGTATTGTCCGGTAGTGAAGATAGCAATAACTCTGAATCATTATACAGAGCAGTGTTGTATTACCCAGTAGTGAAGATAGGAATTACTTCAAATCATGAATCAGTACAATACTGTATTATCCGGTAGTGAAGATATCAATAACTTTGAATCATTATTTAAAACAGTATTGTATTACCCAGTAGTGAAGATAGCAATAACTTCGAATCATGAATTAGTACAATACTGTACTATCCGGTAGTGAAGATAGCAATAACTCTGAATCATTATTCAGAGCAGTGTTGTATTACCCAATAGTGAAGATAGCAATAACTTCGAATCATGAATCAGTGCAATACTGTATTATCCGGTAGCGAAGATAGCAATAACATTGAATCCTTATTCAGACCAGTGTTGTATTGCCCAGTAGTGAAGATAGCAATAACTTCGAATCATAAATCAGTACAATACTATATTATCCGGTAGTGAAGATATCAATAACTTTGAATCATTATTCAGAACAGTGTTATATTACCCAGTAGTGATGATAGTAATAACTTCGAATCATGAATTAGTACAATACTCTATTATCCGGTAGTGAAGATAGCAATAACTCTGAATCATTATTCGGAGCAATGTTGTATTACCCAGTAGTGAAGATGACAATAGCTTCGAATAATGAATCAGTGCAATACTGTATTATCCGGTAGCGAAGATAGCAATAACATTGAATCCTTATTGAGACCAGTGTTGTATTACCCAGTAGTGAAGAGAGCAATAACTTCGAATCATGAATTAGTACAATACTGTATTATCCGGTAGTGAAAATAGCAATAACTCTGAATCATTATTCAGAGCAGTGTTGTATTACCCAGTAGTGAAGATAGCAATAACTTCGAATCATGAATTAGTAAAATACTGTATTATCCGGTAGTGAAGATATCAATAACGAATCATTATTTAGAGCAGAGAGGGACATCAGCATAGACAGAAAAGAGTACTTGGAGAAGATTTATGTTATCGAGACGATCAAGAAAGTTGTGTTACCCTTAATGGTTTATCGTTTAGACTCAAGATGAAGGCCAAAAGTAAATAGAAAATGTCCATACGAAGAAATATCATTGCAGGCAAGTGTTTTGGAGGCATCTTCGTGAGTGTCAACAGTTTTGATGTAAAGCAATGGATATTTTAGTGATGGTGAGTAATGTGGCAGTTGAGGATATGATTGAGGGGGCATGGGATACTCAGTATTATGAACGGAAATAGTGAACCGCTTGTGGATTTGTGTGCTGGGCTAGTGATTGTGAATACCTGGTTTAAAAAAGAGAGTTATTCACAAGTATACGTGATGTACGTTATCCCTGGGGACTGGGGAGAAAGAATACTCCCCACGTATTCCCTGCGTGTCGTAAAAGGCGATTAAAAAGGGAGGGAGTGGGGAGGGGTGTGTGGAAATCCTCCCCTCCAGTTTCTGCTTTTCCAAAAGAAGGAACAGAGAAGGGGCTAAATGTGGATTTTTCCTCTAAGGCTCAGTCCTCTGTTTTTTACGCTACCTCGTTAATGCGTGAAATGGCGGATATGTATGAAAAAAAAAATGTATTTACATAGGAGAGATGGTCAACGGTCATTATTAGAGTACATATTAACTGATAGGAGTGTAAAAGAGATACTTTTGGATGTAAATATGCTGAGAGGGGCAAGTGGTGGGATGTCTGATCACTATCTTGTGGAGGTGAAGGTAATGATTTGTAAAGGTTTTCGGAAGAGGAAACAATGTCGGTCAGAAGAGAGTGGTGAGAATAAGCAAGCTTGGAAAAGAGACTTGTGCGAAAAAATGCTTGTAGAAACTGAATGTAGAATGTCAAAAGGTGGGAGTAAGTGAATCAAGGAGAGCGGGTGAGTAGGATGTACTTAGAGAAGCAGTGATGGCATGTGCAGGAGATGCATGTGGCATGCGAAATGTGGAAGTTGGGCAGATTAGGAAGGGTAGTGAGTGACGGGATGAAGAAGTAAAGTTGTTAGTGAAAGAGAAAAGAGAGGCGTTTGGATGATACTTACAAGGAAGGAGTGCAAATGACTGGGAGATGCACAAGGGAATGCGGCAGGAGATCAAAAGGAAGGTGCAAAAGTTGAAAATGAGAGAGTATCGTTAAATTCTAGGAGAATATAAAGATGTTTTGGAAGTAGGTAAATAATGCGCGTAAGACAAGAAAACAAATAGGAACATCAGTGAAGGGAGCAAGGAGGGAAGTGATAACAGGTAGTGATGGAGTTAGGAAGAGATGGAGTGACTATTTTGAAGGAATGTTGAATGTGTTTATTGATATTGTGGCAGATGTTGGGCGTATTGGTCGGGATGCTGTGCGAAGTGAGAGACTCAAGGAGAGTGGTTTGTTAGAGAGAGAGGAGGTGGTGAAAGCCTTACGCAAGATGCAGTCCAGCAAAGCAGCGGGATTGGATGGTATTGCAGTTGAATATATTTATAAATGGGGTGCCTGTGTTGTTGATTGGTTGGTAAGAATATTCAGTGTATGGATGGTTCATGGTGAAGTGCCTGAGGATTGGCAGAATGCATGTATAGTGCTATTGTATAAATGCAAAGGGGGTAAAGGTGAAAGTTCAAATCACAGAAGCATAAGTTTGTTTATTATTCCTGGAAAACTGCATGGGAGGGTATTGACTGAGTGGGTGAAGGTATGTACAGATCATCAGATTGGGGAGGAGCAGTGTGGTTTTAAAAGTGGTAGAGGATATGTGGATCAGGTGTTTCCTTTGAAGAATTCATATGAGAAATACATGGAAAAACAGATGGATTTGTATGTTGCAGTTATGATAGGGTTGATAGAGATGCTTTGTGGAAGGTCTTAAGAATATATGGTGTGGGAGGTAAGCTGCTAGAAGCAGCGAGAAGTTTTTATCAAGGGTGTAAGGCATGTGTACGAGAAAGAAGAGAGAGATTGGTTCCCAGTGAAGGTCGGTCCGCGACAGGGATGTGTGTGTGGTTTCCCCATAGTTGTTTAATTTGTTTATGGATGGGTGGTTAAGGAGGTAAATGCTAGAGTTTTGAGAGGGGGTGAGTATGCAGTCTGTCTGGGATGAGAGGGCCTGGGAAGTGAGTCACTTGTTGTTCGCTGATGATACAGCACTGGTGGCTGATTCAAGCGAGAAATTGCAAAAGTTGGTGATTGAGGTTGGAAAAGTATGTGAAAGGAGAAAGTTGAGAGTAAATGTGAATAAGAGCAAGGTTATTAGGTAATTGGGATGGGAGTTTGAATGGAGAAAAATTGGAGGAAGCGAAGTGTTTTAGTTATCTGGGAGTGGACATGGCAGCAAATGGAACCATTGAAGTGGAAGTGTGTTATTGGATGGGGAAGGGGGCAAAAGTTCTGGGAGGGATGAAGAATGTGTGGAAAGAATGTTATTTCGGAGAGCAAAAATGGGTATGTTTGAAGGAATAGTAGTTCCAACAATATTATATGGTACTACCTCGCTGATGCAGGAAACGGCGATCAGGTACAACAAATAAATAAATAAATATATAATATTAAATATATAATATGTCTTCATTTCCATTCTACTACAAGTAGCACAGCCTTAGGCTTCAGGAGCCTTTGGCAAGGTCCTGGGTAATTGTATTTAAATAAAAGTGGAAGGGCAAAATTGGGTACGTTTGAAGGTTTAGCAGTCCCAGCAGCATTATGTGGATTTGAGGCAAGGGCTATAGATGAGGTTGAGCAGACAAGGATGAATGTATTGGAAATGAAACATGACAATGTGCGGCGTGAGGTGTTTTGATCGAGTAAGTCATGAAAAGATACAAAGGGTTTCTTTTACATATTTGGTACCTGCCAATTTTGTGAGGGTGTTTATTTTGTTTGTTGCATTAATGCTGAGATGTGATGTGTGGAGTTGACAAAGATTGATTGGATTTTCGAGGTGTGAGGAGGGTTCATGTTGGATTTATACTTGTCTGAAGTTATATATAAATACAGGCTAAAGAAATTTCTGGTAAATTATATACTTTTTAATGTTTAACAATGTGAATCCATTATGCAAGAAATCATAAAATACCTCAATTCATCTTCAAGAACTAAACAATATGTACAATACTCAAATTTCTGTCAGTCATATGCATTAAAATAAATATAAAATTAATGCTATTACACAAATACACTCAAGAAATATGAGGCTTTCACTCTTATAATTGAATACAAGACCACAAAGCAATTACATTGGCTAAAATTTGAAAATAAGCTCAGTGTTAACTAGGAATCCAAATTGCAAGACCATCAAGTATTTCGTGAAACAAAGACTGTAAATTAGTATTTTGAACAACACCTTCACATGTAAAATCTGGAAATCAAACATCATATCCAGAAATCTCCCAGAGAATTCCCTCCCTTCTTCTTCCTTCATCACTTTTCTTCACCCTCCATCCACATCTTGGCTCAATGTTTGCCAAAACAATATAGGTCTGTGAGTTTGACCTCATGCTACAGTCTTTGAAAGTGGTTAACAATAACTATATCAATGATTGTTAACATGGATTTATATCAAAGTACACAAGCTCTGCTATAACGTAATTAAAAACTGTTCCACCTTTAAAAGGGAAGGGGAGTAAATCCAAGGGTAAGAATTATAAAGGAATATCTCTTAGGCATATCTGGCATAATGTACTGTTAAGACAGATCCTGGTTGTATAAAAAAGGATCACTTGGTAAAGAACAAGGTGGGTTTAGGAAGGGAAGAGGATGTGCAGTAGTTGGTATGCAGCCAATGACCTGTGTAGGGGGAGGGTTAGTGACTTGCATAGTGAGACAGCACTTCCATGGTTGTCAAGCTGCACCCCTCTGACTCAGGTAGCTGTCTTTCCTTTCTGCCTCACTCACATGTTGATACTGGCAGTCTGTCCACAAACATACAAGCTCTCCTTGGTATGCATACCACTTAACTCACACAGCTCATTCTTTGTAACTCTAAATTTTCCTGCAATGAGCACTATGCACTAGCCCTGCCTTTTGGCAAAATGGTAGTAGTAGATAGCAATAGTAGGCAGAACCATTTAGGCAGGAGTATTACATAGTAGTAGTAGGCAGGAGCATTAGTTAGACACATTAGGTAGGAGCCTCTGCAAACACTGCATTACAGTTGCCCTCTGCCAGTGGCGTGTTAAGGGTGAGACACTAAAGGTTAAGAAGCGGCACTGGAGCCCACTAGTTATGGAGAATATTGGCATTGGCCACTCCCTTGAGGGTCTTCCAGTTGGAACAGGCATCAGAGATATAGATAGATAAGAGGGTGCGCAGACAAGATTTTCACACATACAAGAAAAGGAAAACATTTTTTGAGAAGTAAAATGTATGTACTATTTATGGATTTAGAAAGGGCATATGATAAAAAAGTGAAAAGAAAAACAATAAAATATGCATGATATGTAGTCTTATACTAAAACTGCATACACAAGTGTAAATGGTGGGACTGCATCATGGTAGTGATGTCACAAAGGTTATTCAATTGTTATTTAATCATTTAGGGTTATTCAAGGAGATATTGCATGAAATAAGAATGGTATGGAGTATCTGGGGCGATACTTAACAATGGAGAAACTAAAAAGAATGTCATGTGCAGATGTTGCAGTGTGTATCAAAACTGGAGAAAGAGCTTGTTAGAATAATGGGCATTTGATGATGCAGGAGGAGGACTGTTAAAAGTGAAAGCAAATAAAATTAAGAGGCTAGTTTTTATAGGTATGGGAGGTAAGACTGTAAGATCAACTTACATGGTGAAAAAGTGCAAGTTGAGGATGAGTTCAGAAAGATAGTAATGGGACAGCTGGAATATTCATGGGGGGAAAAAAAGGAAATGCCCTAAAAGCTCTGGTGAATGGAAAATACTTTAAGTGTAGAGGGTGCAAGTAGCTTGCAAGAAGAAGTACTTGACCTGATGCTAATGTGTGGCTGTGAAACCCTAATGTATATAGGTAAGAATAGGTAAAAGATAAGAGTAGCAGAGATGGTTAATTTACAAATGAGATTATGTGGTGTGAAGAAGGTATAAGAAAGGTCACATGGATGAAAGTCTTATAGAAAGGTATGGTCATGTAGAATCTATGGCAGATGATATGCTGGTAAAGATAAACTGCAATACAGTCCTGCAAAAAATACATGGAGAAGCAGTAGACCATGGAAGAGACTGATTAAAGAAAAGATAGCTAAAACCTGTTCCTGATGAAACCAAAAATGACCAATATCCACTGTGTGCGGCAAAAAAAACTATTGTTAATTAAGTGGTACATGCAGTGTGTGCTACATGCTACCCTGCCTCATAGCAAGATCACAGAGATACTTGTTAGTAGCAAGGTAGGTATCCCCTCTCACCTTGCCTTTCCATCTTTTTCTCTCCATCCTTCCTATCTCTCTTTCTTTGGTTCCTTATCTCTCCTTCTCCCATAAAATGTTTCCTCCCAGCTAAGAACAATGAGTGTGTGGAAAAGTCATCTTCATAATGCACATAACTTTTAAGAAAATAATGTTTATAAGCCTGAGCAGATGATTGCAATTACAAACATTATTTATTTATTGGAATTATTATTTGCATGAATACTATATTAATACTATAAAAGGTCTGAAGATACTTGTAATGTAATCCAATTACTTGTACTAAATTCCCTGTATCCAAGGTGACCAGTTACAATGGGGTCAAGTGGAAAGAAGGTGAAGGTGGTTTTCGTTAACCTAATAACTATGGCACAAAATCAAACTGATAATTACAGCTATATATATTATCTGCCATTTTACCAACACTCTTATCAGACTATGAGACATCATTATCAATATTATCATTACTCTTATCTTGCATAGTGATAAAACAACTTTAAAGACCAGCATTACCATCAATATACACATTCATCACAGGTTTATGAAGAGCACTTTAACCCTAAATTTAATCTCATAACTGAATTTTCTGACCAATCCATTATAGTTTCTTTTTTCACGTTCTATAAAATCATTCTTATCCTTACAGAATGAGAAATAAATAATACAAAAGTAAATATAGCTATGTAAAGTCTATAGGTAAACAGTGCCATCAGTATTATAGATAGCAGTTAACAGCATTGTTACCAGGATTCTTTTATCAGGAATTTTTTTCACCTTATATATGAATGGAATGATTACTATGCTTTTATTTTGTTACAATCACAGTAATATATACATATACTCTATAAGTAATATCTCTAGGGATATTATAAGCATATAAGTGGCAGTAGGAATATACTGGCTGTCAATATCTACACAAACTGCGTAATGCCTTCCACACTCATGTCTTTTGTTTTTTTCTTGGCGTGCGTGTGCACGTGTGTGTGTGTGAGTGTGTAATTTGACATGGAAGGAGAGATAAGGAAGACAGTAGTACAGGGTAGAGGAGTCATTGGGTCCTTTAACAGAATAATGAAGGGTAAATGGGTAAGTATGGAAATGAAAAGACTAAGGGACAGCATAGTCCTCCCAAACCCACAGACATGAAACGAGTCTCAAAGGTCAAGAATCCAGGCAGTGGAAATGAACATTTCTGAGTGAAGCATGTGGTGACTAAACGGAATTATGACATGTGGAGTGTATAAGAGATTTGGTATGGCAGAGAGTGCAAAGCGAAAGAATTGTGAAGTCATAGAGTGGGTGAAATGTGGTTTGGGCATGTGAAAAGTATGCAAGAAGGGGAGTTTACATGGTATGCAAGAAGGGGAGTTTACATGAGGAGAGTATGATAGTATGATTAATGGGTTGGTGTAAGAGGAAGACTGTCTGTGACACAGGGAAACTGAGTAAAAGAGTACTGGAGGGAGAGAAATGGTGGAAGAATCCATGGAATGGTGTATGCGAGGAGGGCAAGTAAGAAAAAGGAATAAATGGAGACTTTTGCCGTGGCCACCCCCTTGATAGGAGTTCCTGGAGGGAACAAGTGTCAGAGATATAGATAGATACACAAATTCCCAAGATAAAAAAACGCAACTAAATCCGTAAGAATTTTTAAAATGAATAAATACACACACAAATACGTATCAAATACCTGTTATCTTAAAAAGGTCTGACTATTAAGCATACTAAAATATACCTATAATATTCTTTATATAAGAAACTTAACTTTAGAGTTCTCTCAAAGTAAAATTTACATAAATGTACAAGTAAGTACTCTGATAATTGCACCAACATTTAAGAACTGACTGTAAATCTCTCTGAAATTATTGCATTATATAACTCAAATAAAACCAATTATTTTCTGCTATCAGTCACACTGAAATCCTGTCTAGTCAAACAGGGTATAAATATATAATATCAGTATCATGAGTATTACACTTGATGAGACTAGAGAAAAATATTCTTATAGTGTCAACACCACATGCTACTGAGCTAATCTAAATCTGCATTAGGTCTTAAAATAACTGACCCAGTCAGGCAACAGTTGACTGAATGTTTTATCCTCCCTGGGACGATCATCTCAATTAGAGCTGATGCCTCTTATATATGACCTTAAACTAAGAATGTTACAATTATAAACAGCGGATGTTTAGTTATCCAAAATGTCTCGTGCTTATAGTAACACTTTCAGGCATGGTAGGTGAGGTCCCAATGCCTTCCAGCATGGGCCTCCCATACTGGCAGCTTGGGTGGCTCAGCTAGATATCAGCTCTCAGTTTACTCCCTAATACTCCCTAATATATCCACCGTTTTTGTTAGCATAACAATACTTTTGAGTTCATGAATAAGAAAAGGTGCTTCTGAAGGGAATTTTGGTAAAATCAATGTTTAATATAAAGAGTACTACATATTTTGATGGGTAGAAGACAAAATGATAAACATAATGTGATTATGAGGAAAAATAATATATATTGCGATTATTTCCCATATTAATTGTTTAAATGTTTTTCATACTTGTTCGCCATTTCCTGCGTAGGTGAGGTAGTGCCAAGAGCAGGGGAAGAAAAGCTGTACTCGTTCAAATTCATCATCTACTGTCATGTGCAATGCACCAAAACCACAGTCCTCTATCTACAACCATGCCCCACTAATGTTTCCATGGTTCCCAAGCCACTTCATATGCCCTGGTTCAGTTCACTGACAGCATGCCAACCCTTGTATAACATATTGTTCCAGTACACTCTACACCATGCATGTTCAGGCCCTGCTCACTTAAAATTTTTTTCATTCCATCCTTCCATTTCCAATTTGGTCTTCCCCTTCTTGTCCCCTCTACTTCTGACACACACACCTTTTTGTCAACCTCTCCTCACCCATTCTCTTCATATGTCCCGACCATTTCAGCACAACCTCTTCAGCTTTCTCAACCTCATTCTTCTTATCACCACACCTCTCTCTTACCCTTTAATAACGTAATCAAACCACCTCACACCACATTCTGACCTTAAACATTTCATTTCCAACACCTCCACACATCCTCATCTAGACTGTGCCTCACAATCACACAACACTGTTGGAACTACTATACCTTCAAACATACCCATCTTCACCCATCCAGATAATGAACTTTCTCTTCACACATTCCACAATGTCTCCAGAACCATCGCCCCCTTACCCACTTCTACTGCCATGGGTCCATTTGCTGTCATGTCCATTCCTTGGTATCTAAAATTCTTCATTACATCCAAATTTCCTCCACTCAAACTCACACCCAAAATAACCTGTTCCTTTGCTATTGAAAAGGAAAAGAGGAATGTGGGCATAACCTGCAGGGATGAAGTGTAAGTGACTAGGAAACATTAATGATAAAGTGCCAAGGAAGAGGTGGAAGCTGTTCTAATGGGACCAGTCAAATGAGAGCTTGTCTGTGTCATGGGCCTGAAGGTTTATCATGGGAGATATATGCACTGAAATTGGTGGAAAACAGCTCTACTTGAGATGAATCACCCAGAACGAGGATCTAATGGAAGGTAGCTTTGGAAGATAACGTCTTGGATCTTAGCTTTAATCTTCACCAGAAACATGAGAACTAAGCTCAGTAGTTGCAAGCTAATGAGATGAAAGCACCTACAAACTTGTAGACTGAAGAGGAGCAAATCAATTAATGAGTTATTTTTTGAGGATGTGCATGTAAATTTTTTTCTCTAAATACAAGATGATTAATTCATCAACACATCATAAATCACTTAGAGGTTTACATAATTACTATAAATTGAATAAAAAAGGTGAATATATTACTGGAATAACAGTAAGGATAAGTACACATCATTACCTTTGTTTGAACATAACAAATGACTAGAAACTGGATACAACCATGAGAGTACCTTTTCTTTCTTTTGGCATTAATGACCATTTTACATAGTCATCAAAGCTTACAAACGCATTCTCAACTAAAAAGACCATTATACTTCTTCATTAACTTCAGCATCCAATAAGCATTCTTCCTCACTTATGTCCTCTAATTGCTCCTTGCCTTCACGCATTGTTTTTCTGAAAGTAAAAATAATATATAAAGATTTCTTATTACAAAAATTGTAAGTAATAGTAATAATGACAAGAAACCACTTTTTTTTTTTTTTTATCAGCCTGTCACCAGAAAGATGAAACAAAAAAGGAATGCAGAATATCTAAAAAGTTCTAAAAGAAAACTGAAAAGCTGATGATAGGTTAGCTTGTACACTTACTATCACATTACTCTCAATTCTTAATCAAGAGAGGATACAATAACAAAAATGGCAATATTTATGACCAAATGGCCTAAAAGTAGAAAAATAATCCTCATTCTCCAAAGGTGCTTTTATACATGTGATGTCCATCAGTCTAAGAACAAATGCCTTATATCAGATGACCTTTGCAAAGATGGACTGATAAACAAATACAAGTACTATACAAGTTATCTCTCTATCTAATATGTATCTCTGATGCTGTTCCCTTTGAGATCTCCCATTAAAGGGGTCATGGCAAAAGTCTCCACTTATAAATGTCCTTACATGCCTTCCTCTCATTCTTCCACTATTCTTGGACTCTATTTTCTCATGTCACAGGTAGTCTTCCTTTCACATCAACCCCTTTAATTGTATTAATATACACTCTCCTTGTAAGCTCCTCATCTTGCATCCTTTCCACATGCCCACACCACTCAAACTATTATGGTTCACCCACTCAACCACTCCACAATTCATTCCCTTTGCATTCCCTGTCCTACCAAATCTCTCATACACCCCCTAATTTCTTTCTTCATTTCATCTTGTCATACCACAAGCTCCTCTAAAACAGCTCATTTCCACAGTCTGGATTCTTGTCCTCTATGACTCATTCCATGTTCAAGTTTTGACTGCATAAATCAGGGTCAGAAGGACCATGCTGTCCCTTAATCCTTTCTTCACTTCCATATTTATACCTCTACCCTTCATTTTTCTATTAAAGGACCCAATGAGTCTTCTACCCTAAGCTGTTCTCTCCTTTCTCTCTTTCTATACCACCAAACTTACCGAAGATAGTTCCTAAATACTTAATTTCTTTAGCATCTTCCAGTCTTTCTCCCCCCATATCTATAATACAGTTCAGTTCACTTTCTTATTTCACTATATATGATTTTACAAATCTATACTTCACTCTGTTTCCTTTTAAACACCATTACTTTACTTTACTCACAATTATCTTCAACTGCCTATGCTTATACAGGTCATAAACACACAACCTTCTGCAACTCCTCTTCACTCTCAGCAAACAACACTGTCATCAACAAACAAACATTTTGCTGGCCACCATACTCCACAGCCACACTCCATCTCTATAGCCCCCTTTCCCTGATTTTGCTTTCACCTCTCCTATCAATCCAGTTATATATGTATGTTAAAAAGTCATAGTCACATCACACAACCCCTACCTCTTATCCACATCTAAACCAAAGCTTTCGCTCAACTCTCCACCTACTCTTACACATATATTTGTTACTCTATAGAAGGTTTTCACACCATTCAATAGATGTCCCCTACCCCATATACCCTTAACATATCCCTTAAAGCTTTCCACTAGACTGTCATACACTTTCTCCAGATCCATAAAAGCTGCATAAAGCTTCTTACTTTTGCTATATATTTTTTCATTGTCGTTTTCACCATAAAAATCTGATCCACACATCCCCTACCTCTCCTAAAACCCCCTTGCTTCTCACTCATTCTGCGTTCACACACTTCCACCACTCTAGCAATCAACACTCTTGCATACATGTTTCCTGGTAACCTTTACGGACTTACTCCCCAATAAATGCTACATACAGCCATAGGATCTTTTCCCCTAAATGAAGGAACAATATTAGCTTTCACCCAATTCTCAGGCAAAACCTGTTTTTATGCTAAATTACATATCAAATGCATTCACTCATTCATACTTTTTCCTCCACACTCAGAATTTCAGCCATAATTCCAACCACTCCAGGTGCCTTTCCTACCTTCAGCCTCGTTATTGCCCTTCTTACCTCCCTTTTTGCTATAGGCCCTTGCACTTGTATCCTTTTCCTTCCATCCTCCATACCTATGAATGAAACTTCTGCTTTTACCATCTCTGATTTTCATTAGTACTTCAAAATACTCTGTCCATCTTCCTTTCACTTCCTCATTTTGATTCAGCAACTCCCCTTCCTTACTTCTCACATTAACATTTCCACTCTTACATCCACCTCTTTCCTTTTTCACCTTTCACTACAGTTTCTTATTTTCTCTAAACTTTTCACTCAACTTTCTTTCAAAATCTTCATCTACTCTTTCTTTGCTTTCCTACAGCTAAAGGAGTTAAGAAATATAAAATGCTTTGGACATAATCAACATTGCAAGAGTTTTACACACACAAATTCTGATGTGGTTCAATGTGATTCCATTTAAATACTGAGAAATGACATCAGCGAGCTAATACAAATGCATAACACTGCTTACAACTGCTGATTTATGTATGTAATGAATCAAATAATTTATCTCTTTTTTAAATAAGAAACAAATATTTCTTTAAAAGACATTACTTACTATAACTTTCTTTAAATGCTGAAACAATTAAGTAACTCAATAACTCATAATCAGTCATAAATCAGAAAATCTTTTACTTTGATATGATTTGCACAAGAAAGATTAATGAAAATTTGATCTGAATTAAAAATACTAATAGGATACTTGTATTAGGATTATACAGAATTTATTTCACGTGACCACCAATAAAAATCACAGTAAACTAAAAAATATCTTCGCAAACTCGACATCAGAAAAATCTGTTCTTCAACTCACCTGTATACATAACCACTTATAAGGGAATCAGCTGACACAGGTTTACGTGAGTTTTGTCTGGTTAAGACACATGCCAGTATTCCTATCAACCCCAACAGTGCCATCACACAACCTTGTATAATAAAATACACAGAAGTTACAACATATACAACATTTTAACTGCATCTGAAGAGGGTAATAAATGAATAAATTAATTAAATAAGTAAATGAAGTAGTTTGTTCTTTTTTCTTTTCTTCATCTGTTCCTGGTGCTAAAGTGGGAAACGGCAATCAAGGATGAAAAAAATGTAAATAAATATACCAGAGCCTTAAGTTACAGTTAGGGATACATTCCTGGATACCTATCCCAACTCAAATCTGTCATAACTCAAACCAATGAAACTCATGTTGTTGGGGGGGTTATTGACAGAATATACCAGCAATAACTTAACTTACCACCCATTTACAGTTCCACATTCTCATGATGTAATTTAGATAATCTTTAATGAAAACTTACTGACAACAGGACGAAACTGAATCACTAGGATGACAGATGTAGGTGCTGCTTGAGGGTGATGGGGTGGTCTAAGAGCTATCAGGAATGAGAGAAAGGGGCACTTGTGTTATCTCCGTCATCCTATAAATTTTCTGATTCAACAAGTATTGTCATTTTTCTGGTAATGCATATGATGTTCAACCCTTTGGTTACATATATTGATACCAAAAGTGATGTCATCCCTCCACTAAAAAATGGAAATTGTTAATTTGATTTATTTATTGCTTTTCTATAATGAAATGACCATGTGACACTAAAATTCCTGTAAACAATACTGGATAAATAAAACCATATTCTCCCAAGGTATAGGTGAAGATGTGTTCACATGGAAATTTTTCAGGTCAACAGAAGTAATAAAGACACACTTATAAATGGATATACACATTTCTAACACATATTAAATATAGTTTATATACTTTTATAATCTTTCTCACCACAAATAATTGTAGGTACACAAAATACACAGGTTTTACTCACCAGAGATGTTGTGTGAGAAGTTGTAGTGACAATGAGGTGGTTTATCTTCAAAAGCTCACCAATAATTATAACATACTGCTATTGAAACATTGCTTATCTGAGTTAGTAATGGAGAACTGTACTTCATGAAAACCAGGCCCATAGCTTATGAGGAAGCAGTGTTCCTTTGGGGAAATCAGCACTCTTTTTCAGGTAGCAAAGGTGGTGCGCACCAGTCCGCAGAGTGTGAGAATGTGATGGCCGATGCATAAATTAACATGTACCGTAATGTATGAAAATGTGGTGAAAGTAGTAGTTAAGGAATTGTTGACAAAACATAGCCATCATTTATCTTTGAAAGTTAGCGTTCCTGTCCGTGATGCATTCACAGGCTGCCCAGGGTCAAGCACATATGTTCGTATTCTGGTTGTGATAGTCGGTCCAAAGTCAACCCACCTGCTCATCCACCCCTTGGGGATGGTTGATAAATTGGGTACCTGGCTCAGGCTAGGGTATCTATATATATATATCCTATCGAGTAAGTGAGATGGTTTGATCGAATAAGTGAGATGGTTTGATCGAGTAAGTAAGATGGTTTGATTGAGTAAGCGAGATGGTTTGATCGAGTAAGTAATGTAAGGGTAAGAGAGATGCGTGGTAATAAAAAGAGTGCAGTTGAGAGAGCAAAAGAGGGTGTGTTGAAATGGTTTGAACATATACAACGAATGAGTGAGGAAAGGTTGACAAAGAAGATATATGTTTCAGAGATGGAGGGAACAAGGAGAAGTGGGAGACCAAATTG
>JAYMFT010051678.1:0-15221 GCA_038088735.1 Panulirus argus
CAAGTGATATCTGGCGTTTTTCTCTTAATCAAAAATGATGATCTTACGACTACAGTATTTCATCCACGATCTCCATGTTTTTTTTTTTAATAATTCCCATTTCATATTATTCTCCTTCCCTCTTATTTCAATTTCATATCTTTACTCTGTCTGCTATGCTCAGGCAGCTGTCCTAACCACATTATGCAGTTCACGGATTCTGAACAAGGTTTTACTGTGATGAAAAAGGTGCCCTCAAGATGCAGATGATACATTTACAGGATAAAGACATTAGCTCGCAATTTTTAGAACTTCATAAAAGTCTTCAGTAACTAAGTACACTTAAAAGTGACACTGAATTACTTATTGCAAGCACAAGAGCATTTATTGAAGGCATTGTGTTTCGCAAAGTAACAATAAAATCTAAATCTTAGTAATCTGAGGTATTGCTTTTCAAGATTGCTCAACTCAACCTAACTTACCCAAGACAAATCCAACTCAGGCTTACATGGTCCCTTCTAAATCTAACCTTCTTCAATCCAGTTAACATAACTCAATCCCTCAACACACACCAGTTAAGTACAATTTTAGCTTAATTCGTTCGGATGGTGATAATGAGTGTCCGCGTACAATAAAACTCCTTTCCTTAATGATGGATAAGAGACAAATAGTACAAAATACCAACCAAACTGCATAAAAACATACGTATATCACAACTGTAAATCCAAACTCAACCTAACCTTCAGTGGAGCATTTGTTTACATTACACTGCAAGCTTCAATCTGGGAACTGATATCTTGCATAGTCCTACTTATACACTGATGCAGCTCCTAAGCTGACAGTAACTAAATGTCACTTCTTTTTCCAATGAAAAATGTAAGCTCAGCAGCAACATACTGCGTCTAGTACCAACCAAGGGTAATCAATGTCCTTGCCTAGAAAATATCAATAACTAGTTTCTGTGTATTTGCCACTGTGCATCTTTGACACACGGATACGAACACTTAATCACTTTTGTCACGCACAGCTGCATGCAGCAGCAGATCACAGAGGCCGTGATTTTGTTAAATTTCCGTCTATAAATGTACTTTTAAAGGCCTAGAACTGAGCAGCTGATCCAAATATATGAGTGTACGCTTCCGTTTTCTTTAGCACCATTCAAGCAGAGCCGATTTCAACTCGACTCCAAAAAGGAAAATGCTTTAAATACCGATTCGTGGAAGCCTCAGGCAATGTCTTCCAGAACACGCTGGAATTCCCCACAAGGATAGCGTTGTTGCCTGGCTTCCAGGCAAAAAAGGGCCATGGGGTTGGCAGACACGCTGGCCAGAGGTTTGTAAACAAACCCCGAGTGGATGACAACATCCTGGGAGCGGCCGAGACCTTCACGTGCCAGAATAACCCCAGTTGACAACAAAGGCTCGGGCATTATTCGCCTCGAACAGCACACTTACGTACCTTATTTAGCCGTGACGTCTCGACAGCCGAGTGAAGCAGGTGTTCAAGTGCGTTATTACCAGGTATTGGGGCAATTCACTCCACGGTCACCGTTACACACATGAAAATACGCGTCACGGACTAATGCTTCGAGTTCTCACTTTGGCTTGCTTCACTGTTTTGACGGGACAACACTGCGCAGTAGGCCCGCCAGCGGCAACGCCACGAACTCAGGATAGTGCTGGGTAATACCACCTTGGCCTTAATTTAAACTGTATTTTTAACATGGATTTATGCACAGTAAATACTTATATATACACTGTACAATTCTTAGTGGATTTTGTCACGCCTCTGGCACGGAGAATCTTCATGGCATCGCCATACTGTCAGTTCAAATCCAAAAATAAAATGTTTTCCTTCATGTTCCGCATACCTCAGTACTTTCAAGAAATAACAGCACAAAAAGGATTAAAAACCATGGATTATGCTGTCAGTAAGTTGCAGACAGCCTATATTAGTCCTAATCCTTCTAATCTTAGAAAAGCTATCATTCTTATTAAAGTCATTCGTCTGAAGAATTCTTCGACTGAAATGGTACTTAATAACGATTTACGTTACTATTTAGTTAAGTAAGATACTGTTGTTCAAATTAGTGCTTAAGTAGGGCTATTGCATACCAGTGCATAACAGCATTTGCATAAAATGTACTAAAGCCTACTTTGCATAACATTTCGGGAGTGAATTCTTCGCCAGGTATTTAACAGCGACAGATGATGTGGTGCACTAAAATGCATCTGTGTGGAAGGTTGTGTCCCCGGAAATCAAATAGATTTTTCGCTTAGAATATGTATTTTCAAAGGTAGTTTTTGTTGAATTTGATAATTCAACTCCTTAGATTTATATATATATATACTCGAAGCATTTCTTTAACACCGTGGGTGAACGGCAGTAGATAAGCACTCGCACCCAACCCCAGCTTTGAAACCATAAGTCTAACCTAATACACTATTTATTTCATATCTGTACTACCCTTACGTTACACGGGTCTCTCCTTCGCGGTATGTAGCACAATTAAACCTTAAAACTCTAAAGTCGTTGCCATAAAAATGTGTGCTTTCGAGACGAACAGAGCAATTATGGGTGCATCCTGTGTCCTCGCTGTTGGATTGTGACATTAACTGTGGGTTTGTTGAACCTTGGGGAAAATGTCGGGCGTCCAAGGTTTTAGTTCACCTGTTTATGCTAACTTGGAGCATTTAGTATTTTTACAAACAACTTAAGCAATTTACAAGATACGTTAAGGAGTAACCAATATGTAAATAACTTCACTTGGTCGTACATTTTTATACATTGCCATACTTGTATGCGTAGAGCCTTTAAGCAATTGTCCGTGGCGTTGTAATTCACCAAATATCCAGATATACAACTCGAACCAGGTACAATACAAAAATAAATTGGTTATTATGGAATGATATTTTGGTGTATTACTGTCATTGTTCACGTAAGGCGCGTGAGATTTTCTTCCATTACCTTCTAGTTACATTAGGCTTGGCTTGTGAATATCCGTTTCGGCCAACTGGTGCTGTGTAAGCACGCGGGACAATATTCCCTGCTGAGACATGCGGAAGTGATACAAACAGGTAGAGGCCAGTCACACCTAACCTAACCCTTATCCTGCCTGAATCTGGAGCGGTCGATTTAATAACTAGGCACAACAAAGGGATGCACACAGCAACAGACAACTGTGGGTGTTTGGGATGGTAGAGGAGATCAGGGAAAGAGGCAAATCTTAACACTATATCTACAGAATCACTACTAGTCCACCTTTAACATACATCAATAACACAAAGCACGATTAGATAATTTGAAGCCTTAAAAAAAGCCGAGAATGGACAATATTTGTACTGTATATAATTCATTATTATTTTCAATATGCAGCCTAGAAGTTATAACTGTTATCGACCCTCCATCTTAGACCATTCACATGTAAGTGTCCCTGTCATGCTTGTTCCAATAAGACATTCAACAAATCTTGTTCTTTTCCTGTTTAACCGAAATCATTCATGGAAGCACCACAGGATTACATCCTTCAAAAAGGATCACACTTGTGGAACTTTTGAACGCAGTACAGATAGGCAGGCTTACAATTTTATCCAGTACTAGGGAAGATGAAAGGTAAAGTATGACAAGTGTTTTCATACCATGCCTGTAAGAACGCTAAAGTTGAACATATCAAAGGATTCAATATATGCAATAATTTTTAAAATTATGTTGATCCAGTACTAGGTAGAAGTGTATAGAGCTTGATGGAATGACGAAATTTGGTGTCACAAAGTGGGCCAATTATAATACCTTCAAGGATTTTAGTCATGCAAGGAGGATAAAAGATGATATGATTGTAAGAAAATAATCACTGACAGGGTAGAAGAAAGCTGTGAGAGGAAAATAGTACATATCCTGGGAGAGCAGAGAAGTTTTATAATGGGGATTGATTCCAAGAAGGTGTAAGAGATGAAGCATGCATACTACGACATGTTTAGACATGGCAGCCTGGAAACTCTCCTGCTGTGGTCATCCCTAGGAGGAACAAACTATCAAAGGATAGATAACAATGGGCAAAATTTATATAAAAAAGTGAAGATCAAATGAACAAAAATATTTGAACTTGATATTCATAATCATACAAAATTCTCTGGTGAAAAATCAATAAATGAATTTGGACTCTTTTGCCATGAACACCCCCGTGATTGGAGTTGCGCATCAGATATAGAGGAGAGCTAAAATATGGAAACAATATTCACACAATCAATTAGTAAGACAGAGGCAGTGTCAAGGTGAACATGAAGAGTTGGAGATGCTTTCACAACACAGAAGAGTGGAATGCGAGTGGTAATTATGTAGTTGCAATTCTGCTGTATTCATGTGAAACTCATTTCCAAAGCTCACAGATGAAAAAATTAAAGTTGCAGAAATGACACAAATCCATCTATACTAGGAACAAATAATCTTCCACCCTTTCTACTTGTATACAAGCCTTACCCTCCTACTAACCCCAAACTTCATACATTGAATCATTCTAACACCTTCCACTTCTTTATTTCACTCAAAACATCAGCTTTCTCTCTTTAAACATGTCTATTCTCTCTATTTTTCATCCTGATTACAGCCACACACATTCAGGCATCCCAGCCAGACCCTTTAAGGACAAATCCTCATTTGGCTTTCCTTTGATTCTGTTGTCAGAAAGTTTATACTGAAATGAGTGTTTCTAAACACCACTCCTGCCCACTTTTTAGGGATGTTAATTTTGCAAAACTTGAGTACCAAGCCCCAACACTGAAGAATGGCCAAGAGTACCTGACATCTAATTTCCTGTGTCCCCTTGCACAAGATTACATACATAATACTTCCACTTCCAGATCACCTCATAAGTGTTGATTCAGCTCCCTTGCAGTGTGCCTACAACATTGGAAACCTTCCCGTCTTATATTACTTCTTTACACAAACAAGAACATAAGAAAAAGCCAAACAAGTAATTCTCTTTAAAGGTTTGGGCTGGAATTTCAGAATGTGTGTGGTTGCAGGTAATATGAAATGAAGGAAGGTAAGTGCTTCAACAAACTTTGCCTGGGGGTAGCCCCTCATATTTGAGTTAAGCAGTGGTAAATACCTATGAATGAACTGTGCTGACACACTGGAAGCACATAATATGCAAACTTTGAATAAATATCTGAAACCAGCACTTCCTAATCTGCAAAAACAGTACTCTCATGAATTCAAAAAATGAAATCAATGAACATGTAATGTTGCTGTTAAACTGTTTAATGAAGTTGTTAAAACTTGCCAACTCAACAAGGGGATAATCAAAAAGTTTTTAATAAAAAATTCACTTTATATTGAAAGTAATCAAATAACTAAGTGCAATGTAATGACTGCTCATGCAAGTAATCACCATTCCTTACATGAAAACTTTCACGAATGAGAGGAATGCATTATAAAATACTTCCACTGCCTGAAAGAAATTGACTAAAGTGCCTAAGCCTCACACAGATTTTTTCTATCTGCAAGGTTCACACATCTTAACAAGTATTTATGAATTAAGCTTCCCCTAAACAAATGAAAACTTTCTCAAATCTATTAATAAATAGTAATGTTCTAATACACCTTAAAATACCCTAAAAGCTTTGAGAAATGCATTGTCTTTATGGATCTTTTGGGCCAGCAAGTATATTTCCACATATTTCACAATTTCTAGTTAAAAACAAAATACACTACTATAAATTAAGTCAATGATAGCACTCAAGAACAAAATGAAGCCAAAATAATTCACAAATATCTTGCCACAATTTGTACAAAATGGCTGATTTTACATGTTCTTATTACATGCTTGCTCAACGGCGTGGTGGTCCACCTCGACCTCTGCCTCGTGGGCCACCACGGCCTCGACCACGTCCACCACGTCCTCGACCACGACCACCAAGACCTGAAAATGGAATACAGCATGTTCATAAATTCATTATAAAATAAAGCATCACAAGCTTATTATTAGAGATAAAGCAATAGCATCCATAAGCTAAAGCCTTACATTAACTGAGTATGCTACATTTTCTTTTTCATACTTGAAGGCCAATCCCTGCTTTAGTGAGGTAGTGCCAGGAACAGACAAAGTAAGGCCTCATTTATTCACACCCATCCTCTAGCTGTCATGTGTAACACACTGAAAGCATAGATACCTATCCATGGTTTACCCCAGACACTTCACATGCCCTGGTTCAGTTCACTGACAGCACATCAACCCTAGTATACCAATGACTTTCCAATTCACTTTATCTCATACACACTTTTTACCTTCAAGCATGTTCATGCCCCTATCACTCAAAATCTTCACTCTATCTTTCCATCTCCAATTTGGTCTCTCTGTTCTCATTCCCTTCACTTCTGAGAAATATATCCACTTTGTCATCCTTTCCTCACTTATTCTCTTCATAGCTCCACACCATTTCAGCACACCCTCTACAGCTCCCTCAACCACATTCTTTTTTCACCACACCTCTCCCTTACCCTTTCATTACTTATTGGTTCAATCACTTTTACTACCCTTTTTCCAACCATACGATTTCCTTTGTTAAATGCCTCAACAAACTTTCACACTCACATCCACAATGGAAATATTAAAAGGCTCAAACATATATATTATCAAAATATTTCTATTACTACAGATGTTTCTCATACTTGGGGACAACCTTTTAAACATGATTAGGACTAAAAGTTAAATGATGGAAAATAAAATAACATACTGTCTGTACTCAATTTCATAAGTACGGTACAGTTCATAACATCAAAGTTAAAACTTTGATTCTTGAAGTATTTGGATATAAAAATGACTTTTCCATTTGACTGGTGAACATGTCTATATTTCAAAGTCCACTACTGTGTTACTAATCATGGAAATAACTGGAACTCTAGTTTTAGTGTATGATACACAAAAGCTATAAAATGGACATGAGTGAATGAAGCCATTTTCTTCATTAGTCCCTATGTTATAAAGGAAAAGAAAAAATCTTTGGGAAATACTTCGTGACTAATGACTAATCTTATTTAGCACTTGCCTCGGCCACGATCACCCCGACCTCTCCTTGCTCTGGGACCATCATCAATCAGCAGATTTTCTAATGGGAGAGATTCTGGCAGAATGAAGTAGCGGATGTTGTTGCCTCTAATGGTCAGTGTGTCATAACTAACTGGGTCAAGGTTTTTCAACGTCATTTTTACACTCTTCAAATGAGTGTTCATCGCCACATCCACACCTGCATGGAGGTAAATGTCTGTAACAGTAATTTTCCAATACCTTAGGTATAATCATTCTTAATACAGCACTTTCTAAACTGGTAAATCATTATTGTAAAGAAAGAAATGAAGTGGGCTCCTGTAATGGACAAAGCAGAGTTAAACTTGGAGCATTCAGTGGTACAAAAATTCATTCAAGTACACCACTGTCACAAATCTTTCAGTTCAGTGGTTTTCAATGTACATACAAAGTCAGGGTCCAGAGGCCCAAAAACACACCAAATATTGCTCGTGAAGTTTTCTTAACCAACAAAAATATGACCAAAAAAAAAAAAAAAAAAAAAATCTTAAATGAATTTTCAGTCCGGATATACATATAATCATTTACACACAGAGAATAATAATAGAGAAAATGGGTGGCTAAGATGGAAGCATTATCTAACACACATTCAAAAGCAATTGCAAAGAAACTAAACTTGACCCTTACTGAAAGTATATTAACAGATTAAAGGACAAAATGAGAGGTAAACGGACAAGCTAGTGAGCCTGGGGAAAGGAGTGTGAAGAAACTAACACCCAAGGCAAAACTTTCTGCTTATACACAAATAAATACAAGGCATTATGCATTTTTCATGTATTTTTTTCTAAACTCTTTCAGTAGGCTCTAACCTAATGCACTACATAATAATTAATAAGACATTAACAAAAAAAGTAAAAATGGGTGGTAAGGAAAAAGAAACTAGCTCCTACAGGAAAATTTTAAAATCAAACTCTCTAAATGGAACAGGATTTTTATATTATATATTTTTTCAATACAATTCTCTTCACTAGGCCCATAACTAACTAATGAACTATCAAAAAAAAAAAAAAAAAAAAAAAAAAAAAAAAAAAAAAAAAAAAAAAGGCAAAGATAGATGTGCTTTCTAGCACATGAATGTTAGCATCTGTGTCCAGTTCAAAACTCTCATGTACAGATTAATGGGCAATCAGAACAAGAGAAAGCGTGTCTCTACCCACCTGTAATCGTACCCTGAACCTGGGTGCCATTCTTCAATTCTATTGTTACAGTCTCATGGCTCAGCTTCATAAGAAACCTGGGCAGGATCGAAAAAGAAACCACGTCATGCATAAACTTCACCTTTCAAATACAAATATATAGTACTTCGACAAACAACCAAATACTGCAGTAAATAACTGCATCCAAGACTTAACATTTTACTATAAAAAAAAAAAAAAAAAAAAAAATGACTATGAAAAATGCGTTGCAGTCAGTAAGAAATTTATCAATGCAAACCATGGTCTCTCATTTCCTATAATCTCTCTTCATCTCAAGGTATTCTTTGAAGCATTCAATGATTTACTTTTACATTTGTATTTTCAAAAACATATAATCTTGATATACCGGATATATCTATACACTTAACATTTGTGAAAATTAACAAACTTAAATTTTGATAAAATCAAATCAATATCATATTCTGTGGCAGAGGTATTTTGTTTACAAAAATAGATAAATATGTTGGTTCCACTAAGGCATCATATATAATTTTGATAATACTGAACTTACATTCTTGTGAACACTTCTGGAAGGTATATTTTCAAAATATATAAAGTATTAACATATATATCTTTCCTAGAAATTGTCTATTTTAATGGTTTATTACAAATATTGTTTTTATTCATCATGAAGGGGGCTTGCCTATACTATTACTTAGAAAAAAAAATAATAATACTATATACACTTCAGACTTAAGTCAAACCCTACCATATATATGAAAGTAACAAGTGTGGGGTGAGCTTAAACAGAAATTGTGCTGTTTTAAGAGGTACATGACACCTTTTAAACTAGAAATACGATGAAATATACAAAGTAAGTTCTGGGACTAAGTCCTTCAACCAGAGAATTCCATGTGGACGACGTCTTCCACAATGTGCAACAGATAATAAAACCACAAACGAATATAAATCCTGGATTGATTAGCATTTCCTAAACGTGATTAAGCTAAATCTATGCATACTCACTCACCCGTACGTTATGTAAATATAGCTTAAACTCAGTTTACAAGTTGCACCCATATCTGCCATTAAACTAGCTTAATGAACAATTATTCAAGAAGAGTAACTGGTTACGATTTGCGAAAACTAATATTCTTTCGATTATAGATACTTTTAAATGATTGCTATTCAGATCCGGCGGGCTAACTCCCACGTCAATGTTACTTTACAAAACTATGGTTTCCCATCACTACAACGGAGTTGCCTTTCGATCGAATTAAGCTCTATAAAATAAAACATATTTACACGACCATACAACACTACCTACGAGGAGGTTACTCCCCCTCATGACCATCAAAACAATGTCATCAACTATTTGATTGACCGGGTATCTTTATCGAGATGCTGCCAAAACAAAACCTCTGAAAATACTTGAAATAAAACCTTAAGTAACATCTATAATATCTGCTGGTTCATTTTATTAAGATTGAGAACATCCTTACCTTACGAGCTTCATGATGTTAACGGATAAAATCCTCTGTTCAAAAAATAAAGACGTAACCGAGACGCCAAACGTTCGCTTTGAAACAAGGGTTTCGTCCATAAAATCTAGAATACACAGAAAATATATACCATAGTGAAAGCAATAAAACCTTGCCCTTTTTATCCTAGAGAAGTCTAATTATTAAAATATCAAATATTTTAATATTTTTGAAATATTTCTTAAAACATTAATTTTTGGCGGGCTTTATCTTTTTTTTTTTCCTTAGACTTACTGATTCGGTAAAACTAATTCATATTTTGTGTTGGTAAAGTTTGTTTCACCGCAGAGAGTCATATCTACACACGAAGTCTTAAGCTTTCATGGCAATACTCATTCCTGAGTTATTACTTCCTGTATGTTTTTGGCATATTGCTTCTTTCACAATTCAGTCTGCATCTTTGACTCTAGTCCTCAAAGATTGTTTTATCGTACATATATATCTGTTCTTTCTACTATTTCCTTCTTTTCATGTTTTCCTGCTTCACATCTTTCCATGCTTCCCCACCTTTTTCCACTGAAATTGATGCATTTAATTCGACAGCCATCAACGTCCTTCCCCCATCATAACAGGATTACTCTCTTCCAGTTAAGTATTCTCAGTCAAGTAATGATGAAAAAGAATATAAGTACATCCTCTATTTTCACACAAATGGGGTATGAAAACATAATCGCGGATCTAGGCATTTACAAAGGATGAGGCCTTCTGATGGGGCGGTGCCATCATAGCCGCCAAAGAAAATTTAAACAATTTCAAATGGGTGCCACCAGCTCATATCACATCAACATATATGATGTGATATACGTAGTGCCTTCCTAGACCAAGAGTCGCCATGCAGAATATAAACTCGTAAGTGTCAGGCCTCAAAATTAGTATTTCCCGTCTATGAAAGAAGGGAGCAGCGCCCCCAACCCCCTCGGAACATATCCATCATCATAACTACGCAATTATTTTAACCTAAGCTTTCAGTGAATCTATAAAACGTCTGAGTAGTCCAGTTTTTCATTTAGGAACTCATTCAGACAAGCAAAACCTTAAAGCACTTTGGACATGGTGACCGGCACGCATTATTCACAAACTTAGAGAAAAAAATTTGTTCATGTGCATCCAATACAGGTGAAAATATTTAGCGTAGGACTGTAAAGAAAAAGAACTTGCAAGACGAAATATAATCAGTTTCCGTGGAGACCTATGTAATTCATAAAAAAAGAAAGTTTTTTCACTACAACGAAGTTCAGGATGAACAAGGGGAGATTATGCGCAATAAAACACAATGTCAGCAATTATATTATTCTTAAAATAATTGTAGATAAGTATTGTCTGCGATTATAACTATATCACATATCAAATTATTTTAGTATGACATATGAGTTTCTTTACTTCATATTTCCTAGTCACAGGTATCCGTGAACATGTACGGTGCGCTCAAATCAATTAAAAAAAATAGTTTTCAATATAAAGATATTTGTCGAAATGCACCTTTTCTGGTCTGAGGGTGATGTTTACATCACAATATGTGTCCGATTCTCTGCCTATAATTCATTTTCCTCAATACCTGTATTGCAATAATTTACACTTACCGAAAATTAGAAAGATCAAATAACTTAATTCTGAAATACTGATAACAATTGAACTATTCGAAATATCATGGCAATTATTTTTTTGTGATCTGATATCAATCAGTGCAAGGATTCGAACACAAGCTGGACTAGATATGTAAACATTAATTCAGTGTATCTATATTTCGCTTTAAAAGTTTACCAGAAACCAGCAAAATGGGGAAAAGACAGCATCAGAAGGATAAAATGTATGTATAACGAAATAGGATTCTCCTTTAATTTCCTTTTGCCGCTTTATTTGTGAATTAATTGACTTACCCCATGGTGCTGGGACTAGGTAGTGTTGCATATTGAGCAACTGTCGTATCGAAGGCTAAACAGACCTCAAAATGAAATACGTAAGAATTTAAGTAAAAAAAAAAAAAAAAAAGATAATGAACAAGAGCGGATTTTTTAAGTCAGGGACGCAAATGGGTAAAGTCCATTTTAGCTCCACATTGACCTTAGCTTTGAAAAATGGCTATTTATGTTTTAGTTGCTTTATATAGTTTGTTGTAATTATAGAAATACTCTCTACCTACTTAGTTCAGACTTTAGGAGGGGTATCTGTATTTTATACTTGTTGGATGTTTCTGTCTCCTGTCTAAGAAGTAACGCCAAGAATAAATGAAGAAGGCCTCTCTTTTACATCCATTCTCTAGCTGTCATATGTAATGCACCGAAACCAAACTTCCTATTCATATTCAGGCCCAATATACGTTTAACTGGCCTCTGCGTGCCTGTGATTACACCCCGAGTGAAAAATCATCTTCAGCAAGGTTATATTAGTGGAGTATAGTCTTTACAAAGACCATCACATACCAAAAGAGTCTATTTTATTCCCAGTACTGATTGTAGTGCAGCCTTCAAGTTACTGGAGTCCTGGAATAGGTGTCTTTGGAGTTATATAATAACAGACAATGTATTTTATTTATATATGTACTTATTTATTGGGTATTGAAAATAATTAGTAAAGTATTTAGTACAGTATCTTTGAATCCATTGCACACAGTTTATATAATCCATCATATCACGTAGCTGGTACTTTGAGTGTTTTTCCTTTATTTAATTTTATTTCCCTGCAAGAGAAACTGTCATTTATTCATTTTAATGATAGTATGTAACACCCATTAATTTATTATTTACTATTTTTCCAGGTACTTGACCTGTACAGAGTGGTCAACTTTGTATGGGGGATACAAGACCTCATCACACTCAGGGTCAAAAGCAGAGTTTCGAAGGCTTCCCCTCACCCACTGTGCTGTCTCCCTAATGCCCTTTAATCATCCATACATTGACCCTGTGGGAAATGTGTATGATCTTGAAGCTATTCTTCCATTTATACGCAAGTTCAAGTTGAATCCTGTTACAGGCGAGGTAAAAAGTTTTGTGACGGAAAGGAAACTAAGTTGTGCTTGATTTTGGAAAAAGTATGCATAAAATTATGACTATGTAATTTAAAAATGTATAGTAGTAAGAGGTGATAGTTTAAGTGAGAAAATGTATAATGTACTTAGACCTTTTTGTAGTTATGGAGGGCTGGTGGCAGAATCATGGGAAAAGTACATATTAGTAAGATAAGTGGCAGGATATATAGAGGAAGATTAAGTGCAAAGTGTACAAGTGGAGTGTGGGAGTACATATCTGAGAGGAACCTGCAGAAATATGGAAAGTTTTTAGTGTGTGGAGGGGATTCTGTTCAAGCCTTCTTGATGAATACAAAAGGAGGCACTGTATATAGAATATTGATAAAATAAAGAAAGACATCCTTGTGTATAGTATTTTTTGGTTGTTTGGTTGAATGCTAAAAAGATGTACAGTTTAATGTATAAACTAAATGATGGCTAGAGCAAATAGTTTTTTCTGTGGAAATTAATTCATAAATATTTGCAATAGAAGTCATGTTCAGATTTAACTTTTTCATATATGTCTGTTATTTCCCACATGAGTAAGGTTGCATTCAGAATGGATGACTGAGCCTAAGAGGAAAAAAAAAATGATCCTCACCTACAATTATTCATATAACAATTTATGAATATTTCACTTACAGCCTCTGAGTGAAAAGCAGCTTATAAAGATAACTTTTCATCGTGCTAACACTGGAGAGTACCACTGTCCTGTGTTGTATAAACCTCTTACCAACACTTCGCATGTAGTTGCAGTGAAAACAACAGGGAATGTTTTTTCTTATGAGGTGTGTTGTTGACTTTTTTTCTACTGTAATGTGTTTATACCTGCTCCTTTGGTAAATAATTCCACTTTAAAACACAAAGGTATATATTATGAGTTTATGTACTTTTAACTCTTAGTATACCAAGGTTTGAGCCCTGCTGGCACCACCAAGGTAAATGAATCATGCACAATCCGCAGCCAACTGGCTACACCTACGTACTTATGATAATTGTTAATTTGTGGCAATATTTTTGGTCATGATTTCTTTTCTTTTAATTGAATTTGTTCATAACTGCTTTCTCTGTAACACTGTATACATCAGATAGTAAACCTTAAACCAGCATCACCATTACAGCAAATTTTGGTGTGATAGGGGAGTGATTATTCTAGGGTTGCTTTCTCCAAAAACAAAGATTTTGTTTGTCCATATGTTGTTATTGAGAAAAATAATTTCTGTATTACATGTCTGATGGAAATTTCCGTATATGATAATATTTGCACATGAAAATCAGCTAAATGTTTTAATTGTGTGGAATCTAGTGTGTTAAGTGAACTGCCTCTTCAAATGTAAAACATGAATGTTATGGAGGCAAAGTACCTTCATATTGAGGTGTGCATAACAGGAACTAAGATTAGACCCTTAGCCATATAGGCTTTAGGAAACTGGGATGGCTAAGTATATATACATGTTATATATACATGCACTGCAGGTGTAAATCTTGCTCAGAATAGATTGTTTTTACAAATTCGTACCTTGTTGTAATCATCTTTCATAATGCAAGTTAATTAGAGTTTTAGGGTTGATGTACTGCAGGATGGGGTTTTGTTTTGTTTTGTTTTTTGCTGAATTCTCCTTATGGTATGCACTTCCAGTGTAACCTGGATGGCAAGCATGTAGTTATTCATATCCATGGATTGTTATAGGTCATCCTAAATAAGTCTCATAGTAGACTAGTTGCCTATTTTATGATAGTTTTGATGTCAACTGTACCCCTGTCAGTTTCTCTTTTGCCAGTTAATGTTGGTACTCCTATGAAAATCACCTTACACTAAGGAACTTTGCTCTTATATCCTCACTGTAAGGTATATAGTCTTTTAAATTATTGTCATAGAAATATTTGCATATTTGCACGTCATATCTCATTTTTGCTCTTTATACTACATAGGCTGTGGAGCAACTAAACATTAAGGTCAATAACTGGAGGGAACTACTAACAGACAAGCCATTTACCAGAGCTGACCTTATCATCATTCAGGACCCTCAAGACCTGAGCAAGTACAACATCAGCAAATTTCACCATATCAAAAATAACCTTAAGGTTGAGAGTGAGGGTAAGTAATGCTGGCAGCATAATTTTTGCTGTTATTGGAGTATAGTTTAAGATTGCAATAATTGCATTTTTTAAGTAAGTGGAAATTTGCAATATTACTGCGTATTTGAAATTAGGAAAATTGCAATAATATTGCATTTTTGTTGGCAATCTTTCCAAGTAGGTAGTAGTTGGTTTGCAATAATATTGCATTTTTGTTGACAATCTTTCCAAGTAGGTAGTAGTTGGTAGGCAGCCAATGACCAGTGAGGTATAATACCAGTACTACCCACCTGGGTATCAGGAGGGTTAGTGACATCCGCCTAGTGAGCCAGCACTTTAGTGGTTGTCAAGTTGCACTCCTCTGACCCAGGTAGCTGTCTTTTCTTTCTGCCTCACTA
>JAYMFT010051689.1:0-15221 GCA_038088735.1 Panulirus argus
GAGAGAGAGAGAGAGAGAGAGAGAGAGAGAGAGAGAGAGAGAGAGAGAGAGAGAGAGAGAGGCCAGAGTAGCGTCGGTGAACAGCATAAGAACGGACCTCAGAGGCATCAAGACTCGGAAGAACAGTTGAAAAACATCTGTATGAGGACTGGGACTGGCTCTAAGGGAGGCGGAGCCTGGGATGAGGAGCAGTTTGGGAACGTTGAGGAATGGGAGAGGAGAGGAGAGGAGAGGAGAGAGAGAAGAGAGAGAGGAGAGGAGAGGAGGGAGCGTTTGGCAGGGGGTGGAAAGTGGGAGTGAGAGAGAGAGGAGGCACCAGGAAGCGATGGGCGCTGGGGAGGAGGGGCGGGGCCTCTCGGGGCGGGGCGGGGCGGGATGAGGCACCCCCAGGTAGGGCCTCTCCTCACGGAACCAACTGGCGTTAGTGGGCCACGTTTGGTGTACAGGAGGGAGGAGGGCGGCGGCGGCAGCAAGAAGGGACGGACACGGCTGTGGCGCAACAACACCACTGGCGGCGGCGGCTCCTCCTGGTCCACCACCACTACCACCACCGCCGCCGCCGCCACACCCACCACGATGCCCTTGTTGACATAACTAAGAACACCTCCCGCCATCACCACCACCACCACCACCCACCACACTCCACCACCACACTGGGTATCCCGACCTCCAAGACGGCCCTGTGGTCCGAAAAAAGGTCGTACTCTTCTTGGCATTCTTGTGGACATGGTCTTCGACACCCTCAGTGATGGTCCCGTTGACATCAGCTTCAATGCGTTCCTTGGCACACCTGCGGACGTCATCTACGTCTTTCTCAACAATGCTGTCGTTGACATCATCTCCAGCACTCTCGGCGACTCTTAAGGTGACATCAGCTCCAACCAGCTCATCGATTCTTTCTTTGACGAAGGGTCTGTATACTCCTCACTGACATTATCGTCATCATCTATTTCACTCTGGCTGACATCATCCCCCACACCTACTTCATCCAAGGTGACATCACCCCGGACACCTGCTTCACTCTAAGTGACATCATCCCGACATCTAGTTTACACCTACTGACATCAGCTTCTACACCTTTCAGGACATTCTTCCTGACAGTCTCTATCGTCTCTATAACACTTGCTGCCTTCATCTCCTACAACTTCAAAGATACTTTTATGAACATCATCTCCATCCTCAGTGAAACACTATGGACCTCTCTAACAACTGCTTCATTCCTGTTGACATCAGCTTCCCCACCGCCAATTTTCTGGTTGACATCATCTTCCAACATGTCATACTTTAGTTACCTTGATACATCTTCCACTAGAATCCAAATGTCAACCACAAAATGCTTTCGTTTTTCTTTAAAAAAAGATACTGTTTATGGGCACCGGTTTCACGTCAGGGGTCAAGACTGATGGATCAAAATTAGAAAAGAACAGACCTGATTCTTCAAGGAAGAAAGGCTGTGGGGAGTCTAGATGATGAAAATTAAGAGGGTGCTGAGTTGCAAAGTCTATCTGTGGAAGGGAGAAAACAGATACGGAATCGGCCAAACCCGTCGAGTTACCACGGTATACAAGTGTGTCTGTGAGACGCTGTGGCGTGAAGTAGCCAGAGAAGGAGGAGGGGGAAGAGAAGGAGGAATAGGAAGAGGAAGAGGCACACAAGGAAGGCAATTCTCGACACCCATAGCACCATCCACAACTTCACAAACATACATCTAAGCTTACACAACCACTAAAAGTGACGCTCACAAACACCTTGATAACCTGAACTTTCACGAGGGGAAAAGTAACCTCTAAACTTACACCCTGTAAAACACTTTCCTCAGCGTTTTAAAACAAAGTTCCACCCACCCACCCACACACTTACACACACACAGCTTGTACAGAAAAGTATTCTGGTCTGGTCAAACTACCCAAGGTAAGGAGAGAGAAAGACTGCGACACAGCAAGAGGCAACATCTTCTTCTGGGACTGTAGACATAATGTACAGATGTAACAGCCTTTCAGATACATAATAACTTTTTTTCTCTCTTGTCTTGTAAGGGAGCTGTCTCTCGTCCCTCATCGCAAAATAATTCTTACTCAACTCATGAAGGCGTCAGCGCTTCAAGGCAACGGGGGAAACTGCTCCCCGCGACACTCTCATTTATCGTTCATGGTGTGGTAACCCGCCGACCACAGACAGAGCTATGATGGGGGGCTAGCTGTATTACTCATGGCTGCGAGGCGAAACCCGTGTCTCACTCCGCTATCATCAGCGGGGCCCCATAAGTACGGTATTGCCACAGATGAATTGCTTGTGAAAGTTGAGTCGTTTTGCTGTGTCGTGTGGCGTGACCGTACGGTATGTGAGGTCACAGGCAATGGACTTACTGTATGACAATGGTGATATACAGTTACCACTTAGGGTTGGCTTAAACATGTACCCAAGCATAGCATAGGTCATAGATGAGATGTGCGGAGGAGGGAGGTGGTGCTGGAGATGAAATGTTTGAGGGCAATATGTGGCGTGAGGTGGTTTAATAGCGTATGTAATAAAGGGGAAAGAGAAAGGTGCGGTAATAAAAAGAGTTTGATTGAGGGAGCAGAAGAGGGTGTGTTAAAATGGTTTGGACATATGGATAGAGTGAATGAGGAAAGGTTGATAAAGAAGATATATGTGAACAGGGTGTGTTGAAATGGTTTGGACATATGGACAGAGTGAGTGAGGAAAGGTTGATAAAGAAGATATATTTGTTAGAGGTTGAGGGAACAATGAGAAGCGGGAGACCAAATTGGAGATGGAAGGATGGAGTGAAAAAGTGATCAAGGCATGAACATGCAGGAGGGTGAAAGGCGTACTCGGAAGAGAGTGAACTGGAATGATTTGGAATACAGGGGTCAATGTGCTGTCAAAGGACTGAAACAGGGCATGTGAAGCCTCCGGGTTAAACATGCCCTGGCACAGTCCAATGAAAGTACATCTCTTCCTACGTACCACACTGCTCCATTTAGTTTTATCCTATGCACGTCTCACACCCTCCTGCATGTTCAGGCCCTGATATCTCAAAGCACCTTTCAGTTATTTCTTCCACCTTCACAGTTTTCCCCCTTTCTTGTTCCAGCCACTTCCGACATATACCCTCTTACTCACTCCTTTCCTCTCTCATCCTCTCCATATGTCCAAACCGTTTCAGCACACCCTCTTCAGCTCCCTCATGCATACACTTCCTACCACACCTCTCTTTTACCCTATAATTTCTTGATCGATCAGCCCTCCTCAAACTACACATTGTTCTCAAACATTTAATTTCCTACACATCCAAACTCTCGCGTACTTGTTTTTATCTACGCCCCATGCCAAACATCCATGCAATACCGTTAGGACTCCTATAAAATGAAATGTTCTTTTCCTGAAACTGAACAAAAATGTCCAACATCTTTTCTCTCACAGACGGTGACCATTCATTCCTCACACTCAATGTACTCAGGACCTTTAGCTCCCTTACCCACCCGATGGATCACATCAACTTTCAAGGCTCGATCCGCTGCCATATCCGCTCCGAGTTATCTGAAACTCCTCATTCTCTAGATTCTCTTCGTACCAACTCACATTCCAACCAATATGTCTCTTTCCAAAGCTAAACTTAATAACCAGATATTTATTCATATCTGTTCTCAACTTTCTCCTTTCATACAATCTCCCAAACTCAGAAACTACCTTCTGCAGTTTCTCACTTGAATGCACCACCAGAAACCGTGTCATCAGCAAACAGCAACTGATTCACTTTCCAGGACATTCGTTAATGAGGTGGCCTTGATCAGGGCTTCACTTGCCCGTGCCGTTTCAGCTAAAAGACGTAAAACATATCTTCATAAACACTATCCTCTACAATCATTTGAGAATCTCGTACGCTTTTGAAGCCACTCGCGTCTTACGGAGACGATGGTCGCAAAGTCAAATTACCGAAGACGGTCATCATTTGACACTTATCGAGAGAACGTCTGACTACTCTTGAGAAGAGAACTTAATTTTTCTCAGCTCATATCTTTCTGACTGCGAAAAGGGTTCGGTTCGATCCTCTGACACTCATCGCCGACACATGAAATTCTATTCTGACTAAAGTTTTGATCTAGTTAAAAACAAAAGTTATCTGTTTAAGATTCACATCTTGTAGACGTGAGTTTTATAAATGAATCATCTACGTGATGATCATGATGAAGACTCATTTTTATTCATATATATGTATATATATATATATATATATATATATATATATATATATATATATATATTTTCCATCCGGTCAAACCAGAGAACATAGCCTTTCATAACATCCTACAGATAGCAGATGGCAGGAGTGAGAAAAACAAAATCATAAAACAGTTTTTCTCACTTTTCCACTTGATATTCTGCCCCCAGCCGCTGGAATTCATTGCAACTAAGATTCTAAAACTGTTCTAAATCTTTACGACGTTGGATTACTTTACTCTTCCTCCGAAGGTGTCCTCCACAACCTCACCTGTTTCATAATAAGGACTGCCACAATTCCTGGCCTATGGTTTGTATTTAGGCTCTCAGGTGTTGCCCTCTAGAAATTCTACGTACCCAATACATGCGGCCCCCTCCTCAGCCCCACAACTGGTAATCATTTATGACTTTTCTCTCCATATATTCTATGGGTACATACTGACCCATCTCGCTCTGTGTTTGTATCTACTTACTGAATACATGGGGCTCTCAACCCACCTATTGTAACTTGCCTCAGATTCGTCTGTAGTGTAACTCTATGTACCCAACTTTGCCGAGTGCCACAAATGTCTTGACCACGCCATACCTGATGAACTGGACCATAAAATTAACTCTCACTAAGTAAAAACTATACTGGAAGATGCTCTCTCCACGCCAACAACTGGAGCGTGAAGGATAAATCTTACAAACCTGAAAGCTTTATATGAAAAGCGTCATTCCTCATCATAAGACTTCGTCGATACCAGCGTCATCTATGTGGGTCATATCACACAAATGTACAAATGCAGTACTTCCAATACAATAAGTCTTACATATATATTCCTGTCTCGTCGGTAGAACTTAGAATAAAGAAAACAGGCGACTAAAATACAATACGGAATACGATCATACGATACGAGCTAGGAATCGATACATAAAGGGATAAAAAAATACAGAGCGTATTAGATACGGAGCGAGGAAAATCTTGCTGAGCTCAGAACCTGTCCAGATCCTGTCCAGCCAGCCCAGCGACTTATAGAGAAGTGACAGAAAACCACACATCTCCTGCAGGTCTGCTGTCCCTCCTCGGTCATAACACCGGGTTTGGGTGAGGTCCCTTCACGCATCTGCATATCTTTCGGCAGCCGCAAACATCGGTCTTGCGCCCCCATGGGCCAGAACCACAACCGCGCCGCAGGATCTTGTGTTACACCTGCGTGTGGTGGATGGAACGGAAGCATACACAAACAGGCAAACACGGACAGTGAAAAATTTTCATTTTTTTCTTCTTTGCAGGTACGTAGTTACAAAAATTTAAAGGGTCAAAATGCACTCCCACATAACGATCGTCATTTATAAATCATTTACACACACACACACACACACACACACGCGCGCACCACAATCCCCTTGTACCAACCAATGCTCGTACAGATACAAGAATTGTCCTAAAACAATAACTGTGAATGTCATCAACAATCCATTAAAAAGAGCACAGCTAAGCAAGCATATAGTTGAGTATCCCACAGGTATTTGTATGTCAACTGCTATATTACTGTAACGCAGACATCGTGAAAATATTCATCACTTGATGTTCACCAATGAATACATAATGTATATCAACACAGTATTACTGCAGTTCAACAATTATGTAACTTTACATCACTCAATGTTCACCATTAAATACATAATGCATGTCAACATAATATTACAGCAATTCAATCAATATGTATCTGTACATCACGTAATGTTCACCGAATCACCAGTAAATGCATAATGCATAAACCATAAAATTTGCTCTGCAAAACTTCCTGTAATATGTAGACAGACTTCACTCGTGTGTTTATCCAAAGCGTAGAAGTATCCAGCCCCACCTTAATCTTCAGCTCCTTTGTGATTAATCAACTAGCAACCATTATGACCCACTAAAATTACGTAAATCCTCATCTGTGTCTTGAATTCAACAAATCGTTCTTTATTCTGCTATTGTACTCATTTGCATACACCTTCACATTTCAGTCATTCAGCCGTGGCGTCCCACAGGACCCCAGCGATTCCTCGCCCATATAAATGACGCCCCTGATGGACCGCACCTGCTCGTTGGGAGTACGTCGACGACTCCACCATCGGCATCGACAACCAACAGCTACTACTACAGCGTTCTACATGGCCTTCCAGAACACCCACCCTACCAGTACCAGCCTCCGGAGCTGGACACACGCCAACCACGTCAACACCGACCAGTCTCCCAAGACCATAGGCAAACCCATTAACCTCACTTCCAACTTGTGTTCCGACCGCCCACTGCCTGCCTCACTGGGTTCCTCCGCCTCCTCCAGGCTGCGCGGTCCGCCATTCTTAACCCAAACCCACTAGCTACCTCACTACCAAGGCCCCACCTCTGCCTCCTCCTCCTCCTCCTCCCATGTGTTGGTCAGGCCATAAGGCTTCTCTGGGTGTCACCTTTCGACGACGTAATTTCATTTACCCACAAATTCACTTATGCCTCCTCCTCCTCCTCCTCACCTCCTTATCCACTAGACATGAGAGACTATTAGGAAAGTTGCAGAAAAGGGTGTGAGAGATCATCCTCACTCCCACTTAATCCACTTACCAAGAGGACACACGAGTGAAGCTCCTTCCCCACGACACGAAGTGGTATTCATTCTGTCCTTCTTGAGTTTTTGTAATCTTTATTTTGCTCTTATCCGACAATACCAATAAAAAATATAAAAAGTTAAGAGATTATAGGATCAAAATGTAAGGATAAGACATGGGTTTCACGTATGCAAAGTTCCTTGGGCATAGACAAAATAAGTAATAACATATAAGTAATAAAAAAATATGCATATACAACAAACAGACTGTCGAACATAAAAGTAAAGACTCGGTACAAATACAAATAGAAATATCCCTTCTCCCCCTATACTTGATCGCCGTTTCCTGTGTCAGCGAGGTAGCGCCAGGAACAGACAAAGATAGGCCGCATCCGCTCACACTCATTCTCGAGCTGTCATGTGTAATGAACCGAGACCACAGCTCTCTATCCACATCCAGGCCCCACAGACCTTTCCATGGTTTACTCCGGACGCTTCACATGCTCTGGTTCAGTCCACTGACGGCACGTCGACCCCAATTTATCACATCGTTCCAGTTCACTATGTCACGTGTACACCTTTCACCCTCCAGCATGTTCAGGCCCCGATCTCTCAAATCTTTATCATCCTACCACCTCCAATTTGGTCTCCCCGTTCTCCTCGTTCCCTCCACTTCTGACACACATATGTCCTCTTTGCCAACCTTTCCTCACTCATTCTCTCCATATGTCCAAACAATTTCAGCACACCCGCTTCAACTCTCTCAACCACAGTCTTTTTACTACCACACATCTCTCTTACTCTCTCATTACTTACTCGATCAAACAATCTCACACAACATATTGTTCTTAAAGATTCCTTTTCTAACATATCCATCCTCCTACGAACAGCCTTATCTGAAACCAATGCCTTGCAGCACCTAACAATCAAGAGAGACAGTGGAGTGAAAACCAAACAGAGAATAATGTTTGGTAGCGTAAATGACTTGGAAGCAGATGGGGGACGAACCAGGGTTTAAGATGATCACACAAGGGGATCCAAACCTGATGTAGAAAATGCTCTCGGAGACGATGATCACCAGGGGAAACTGACTCGTGTGTAGTATCCCTTTAGAAAAAGATAGACAATAGGAAGGAAAGACAGAGGCGACAGAGGAGGATGAGGAAGATGAGGAGGAGGAGGAGGAGGAACAGGAGGAGGTGGTGGACTGTATGGTCTTAGTCTTAAAACGGATCTGGCACTGTTTCACTCATAACTCCGGGCGAAAAGAAAAATGATGCTTCGGGCAGGCATGAGAAAGAGGCTTTTCAGAGGAGTAATAATTACTTAGAGAATTTGGAAAGAGAGGAGAAGCATCACAGGCGCCTTTACAGGATGGTCAGCAGCAACCACTGGCGTCCCGCAGGGGCCGGTCGTTGGGCCACAGTTATTCCTGATTTATGATTGCCGCTTGTCAGGGGGACTCGAATCTTGTTATCAGCTGATTCTCTCAGTAATTGTAGGTAGACAGGCGATCCAACCATTACCGGGAGCTGCCACAGGTCACTTTGTAGGATATCTCAATCTCGCACACTTCTTATTTTTCTTACAATGAGCTTACTCGAAAAAGAGGAATTACCTACGACGAGATTTTGTCATGGTGGCAGGACTATCGCGTTGTGCCCACCACTAAAAGATAGATGGCTAACGAGATTCAGTCCAAGTTACTGAAAATCTATGAAGAAAGGACACAGCGAAATAATGCCAGACTTCAATCATCAAGAATGTGGAGCGCTTTATAGGGAAAACATATACAAACAACAACAGGAACACACACACACACATGCAAACACAGACATACAGGTATACACATACACCTGTACACACCTGGGGAGCTCTGATTAATCTCTTCAACTCTTTTTCTTACCATATTTTCCTCTCACTCGAGATGGCCATGACTGGGACAAGTTTTGTTCGCGCTATGTCGGTCACTATGTGGGGGAAAAAAAATTATACACATGAATTCACACATACATTCGCGCAGTTATACGGACCATCTAGAAGAAGTGCAGAAAAGGGAGTGTAGAATCATCCTGGGCCCTTCTTAAGCCATCTTCAAGAGAGAGACTCCTCTTCTCGCTGAACCTGTCCACCATATCTGACCAAGATCGGCAGCTAACAAGGCAGTTTTACAATAAAATGCTGACACGCACCCCGTCACAGATTCTCCCCCGACGCCCCTCCACCAGGGACCGCCGATCGTCTCCACAATCGATTTGTTCCGATCAGAGTCCCACACCTACCATTGTGAACTTCACGTAAAGTTTATGAACAACTGCAAAGCTATGCAAGTGAACAGCTCAGTTTTCTGTAAGCAAGGCTTTATGGTATGTCAATTACTTTATTAACATAACTATTTATCAATCATTGTTCAGTCAAGATCATAATGTATAAACCATAATGCGTACCCTGAACACATCCCTGTATTACCTGCCACCCTGGCTGACTAAACCTCACCCACATGTTTAACCAATCTGCGGCAATATAAAGCTCACCTTACTTTTATGATCCGTTAACTAATAACTATCATGGCCTCCCAGTTCTGTAATATCTGTAATACCTCAACTAAGTATTTTAAGCCGACTGGCTGCCCAAATCCAATAAACCTTTATCTATCTATGTACATTTTTTGAAAAAGGGAGGAACAGATTTGGTGCAAGAAGCAACTGGAAACTAATCAAGGAGAGAAAGAGAAAAGATGTGAAGAAATGCGTCTGTACCGCTGTGGGAGTGTGAAATGGTAGTAATCTGAGGGAAGAGGTTAAGAATATAAAAAAGAAAACATTAACTGTATGATCTAAAAGAATTATCAGGACAGCTCCACCATCGTATAACTATCCCTCCCATAATGGACGAGTAGGTAATCAAAAAACAAGTAATCACACACACACACAAATCATAACAACCATACAGAGCCAAACGGTCTTCAACCATACGAACGAACATGTATGATCAACAAAACATAATGATGTACAGTAAATACACACACACATACAACGTATTCCTCCCCCCGAGGCGGGAACAAAAGTCAGTCTCCTCATGCCAAAGCTGAAGGCCCAACACTGGAGGCAGCTTGTCTCCCCTAAACCTCAAGACCCTGAAGGTGCTGAAGTGTACTCCAGTCAGGAGCTGCGGGGTTAATACCAGTCGTCTCCTTCCTTCCTTCCTTCCTTCCTTCCTTCATTCCCTGCCTTCCCTCAAGCCCGTCTCCCCGTCTTTCTCTCTCTCTCTCTCTCTGTCTTTTAACGTCTTTCGTGATGCACCTATTTCCCCCCCCTACCCCCCCAAGAAGGCCACAAAGAGACGGCTGACAGTAATATCAAAACTTTTCCTCATGCTTTTAGCGTTGAAGTCTCAGCTCCTCTTTCTTGCCCCCATAACTTTGCTCATCACGACCTGATTACTGGAGCGAGGAGCATGCAGATAAAGAGGAGATGCAGGAAAAAAAATCGCTTGCCTCACAAAATCGATATATATATATATATATATATATATATATATATATATATATATATATATATATATATATATAGGTTACACTGTGAGTGAAAAGTCACTTCTGGCGAGGCTACATCACTTGGGAGTAAAGCCTCATGAAATTCAGAAGTTCTCACTCAAAAGGAGTCTAGATGGCCCTACTACTGAAAGTAGCGCAGCCTTGACCTACACGAGCCTTTAGACAGGTCCTGGGTAGCACTAGGACTCTTTCATAGGGGTCAGTCCTATGGTAATGTTTGTAAAACTTTGTCATCCTTACAGTCACATTTACGATCTCTGCTACTGGGACTATCTACATGTCTTTCACGACCATCTGCATCTATACCGTCACTTGAGAAGCTGAAAACCTTTTAAAGAAAATCGGAATTCTCCTCTCCCCCCCCCAAAAAAAAAAAAAAAAGTTGCTTTAACATCATGGGAATTCCTTCACAGTGCTGCAGCCATCTGGACTCCTTTATAGATAAACTTCTGAATCCCGACATTTCTCGGAGGGGGTCAATAAAATCCTCACAGTCCGTGAAAAGAAGAATAAGAAAAATAAGAAGAAGAAGAAGAAGAAGAAGAAGAAGAAGAAGAAGAGGAATAATAAATCCTTTGAGATCCTTAAACTAAAAAGTGAGATCCATCTCAAAAGTCTTGGTTCTTAAACGCATCAAGTGCGGTACAGGTCCGACAGACCGACTGCTGCTGCTGCTGCATCGTAAACCATTCGCAAAGTCTGCGAGACGACTGTAAGAACCCGAGGGGTGTTGGTGAGGGATGTTGGAGGGTATTGGTGGGGGATGTTGGGGTGGTGGTGGTGGTGGTGAAGGGGAAAGGAACCTCTGACACAAACAAAGAGATTAGATAATCATTCTTCAACCCTTTGATTTACGTTGACTAAAACAACAGTGGAAGATGGCTATTCCCCTCTGGAGACGGACGGAGGGACGTACGTGCGTCTCCGACACTGAAGGGAAGAACCGACGTAGCTGCTGATGGGGGAACTGCGTTCCTGACCGTTGACGCATTCCACAGTCAATCCGGCTGTTCGTCTACGCTTAGGGAATGGTCGATAAAAACGGGTACCTGGTAGGAGCTAGCGGGTGAGTCTCTGGGTGAACTGGACGTTCAAATATGGATGACACTCCACACACACACACACACACACACACACATGTTGGCGAAGAAATCCAAGAGCTGCTCTTCAGATTCGCCTGCATTCTGCTGGTCTTCAATGCCACCTCAACGCGCGACACAGAAGCTTGCCGTGGGTGCACAAGAGAGGTCTGGATGATGTCGCCTGTGATCGCTGTCACAACGGTTAAAATTAGAAATTTACGTGGGTGTTTTGGATATTTTGTGCTATGCTTCTTTCAACGCTCGACACAAACTTGACGCGGGTGCTCGGAGATAAGCTGGATCATACAGTCTGAACGCCTTCATAACGCTTGAAAACAGGGACTTGACGTGGGTACTCAAAGATAGGTTGGATCATGCCGACTGAAAGCTGGAAATGGGGACTTGCCGTGGGTATGCGAGGTAGTTTTGCACCATAGACACCCTGAACGCCGCCACAACGCCCGAGACGAGACAGGTGGTACTTGACGTGGGCACTTCGGGGTGAGTGGCGTGGCCCGCAATCCCCCCCACCCCACCCCCACCCCCCATCAAGGCCACCACACCGCCTGTGCCAGGTAATCATAATGCTGTTTGCTCAAGGCCGTCACGTGTCGGCATGACTTAAGCGAGCAATTTGTGGTCGACCAGAAAATAATCACACATACCTAAAATCTTATTCTGTACATATACTGTTCTGTCTAACATCTTTACCTCAATTCCACGGTTTTCATGAGTTGAATACGGTACATGGGCTGTTCAAATCACCCACAGACATCCTCAGCTCCCTATTTTAACATAATCAAAAAATACGTTAAACGAATCCTAAGTTGATGTTTCTAACACGTCCTAAACTCTGAAGTTCAAACTGTCATATGGATGAGAAACGATAAAATACAGTAACCTCTCTGATGGGACATCACACCGGAGTGATCTTTGCTGCCATGGTACCTCTGTCACTTGAAGCCAAAGGATATTCTCAAGTGGGTTTGGTATACTACATGTACAGAGGAATAAAAATGAATTCAAATATCAAGAAAAAGACCAATGGGTGGGTCCCTTTGAGTCTGTGTGTGATAGTAGAAGATATCTGAAACTCACAGATTTGTGTAGTGTGAGTTGGATGGCTGACAGGTAATTCAAAGAGTGAATCTGTCGAATTCTGGTGGCGTCTCTGGGAATTGCTTGTGTTAGAGGAAAGAACCAAAATGCATTACATTCTGCCTGTGAATATAAATGCAATGTCCTTTTAACTCTCGGGACCAGAAGTGATCCGATCCACTGCTGTGATTGTAAACGGAGGTGGACACACAATTTCTACGATATACTGTGAGGGAAGCGTGTAACAAAAGACGAGGTACAGGAGGGATACGAGGGTTGATAAAACAACGAGGAACAGAGAGGATATCTATGCCTGATGACTTGATGAAGGCTAGGGGTTAGGAGATGCTACCACGACATGAAGAAGAGGATGTGCTGAAGGTCGTGTGACTGAGAGTTACTAAATCCACAGAGTAACTAGAACTGTCGACAGGACGAACACCAGGGAAGAAGAACCAGAAAACTCTCCCTTTCTTGGGAAGACCAGACCGTCCGCTGGTTGAGTCACGGACCTAGCCAGACAGACCTCTGCCAGACCCAGTGTTACGTACCAGAGGCAGGGCGAGACAAGACGGGTGGGTGGGTCCCTGCCCTTATCCCCTCTCCCTTGCGTTACAGGCGGCCGTAACAGAATAACGACATAATTGACATGCGCGGGATTCTAAGGTCCGAGTTTCACGAAGATGACATCATCATGCTGATGGAGGCTTGAGGGTCAGGAAAGTCCAGACATACGGGTCTCTGGGGTCTCTCTCTTTTTTTTTTTTTTCTCTCTCTCTCTGCCTCTCTCCTCTCCTCCTCCTCCTCCTCCACCACCACCACCTGCGTGCTGATCCTCCCGGCTCCGGTATAATCACTGACAGGTGTCTGGGTAAAAGTTATTCAGGTGGTGAACGAGCCAACTGCAGGACACGTCTCGTATCAGGGTTCCAAACGTCTCACTCGCGTTCCATGCCTGTCGCGAATGAAGCCTCTTATGATCGAAACCCCATCCCCCCTCCCCTTCAAATAACAGAAGGGAAGACGAGTTAAAATATGGATGGGCAGTCCAGACGGGTTGGTTCATACCTCGCCCCCCGGGACGAACCCTTTTTAAAAACCTTCCACAGGAGATAATTATGAATGCCTTGGACAAGAGAGCCTCAGGCTGGGTCTCGACACCGGCGATGCCCTTGCTCGAGGCCACCGAGATCAGGCTTTTAAAAAATACAAAAATGAGGCTTCGAAACTTGAATTCTTCCTTCCTGTGTGATGTGTACGTACGTACCTTCCTTCGCTTCGGGCTGGTGAATAATGCATATCGAGGCAAATCCTCGTGTGGTTTCGGCAGATCCGTGAAGCAACTGTAGACAATTTCTATTCCCTCTTTTTCCCTCCGTGAGCGGTAGGGGGCGACCGCCATGGGGGAGATAGATGGCAAGGAAAGAACTGAAGACTAGGTTCTTCCCAGGGCATCTCCTGGAGGGGAAAATGCCGATGATAAGAGACCCGTATCAACAACGAAGATACATTTGCATATTTTCCTTCGGTGTTTTTCACTTCAGGACTCGTTTTCATTGTCTTACGGCGGTACTGTTGTTTCAGCGTAACACAAACACACACACACACGTTCAGTTTCATTCCAAGCTGCGTTATCTAACCTTCCCAGCTATTTTGCCAGGTTGTTTTACAAAGATTTAGTGTTAGTTCAAGTCATTAATGGGATCCCTGGAGTAGGATCTGGTTGGCTCTATGGAACTAGGATGTGGGTGGAGGGTGAAGCGGACGAATCCTACATAACGCGTGGACAGTCTAGCTGAAGTGGTTGATGAGGTACCACATTCAGGAGAAAAAAGAATTGGTCAAGTGTAATGTCTATAAAAAGCTGAATTGATTTTCATAAAAATTCTGAAAACCTCTGATGTATAAACCAGTAATAATGTATTACGCACATGTTTGGTGTTACCGGACTCTGTACAGCTGCTCGAGGTTACACAGAGAGTGAAAAGTCACCTTTTGGCGAGGCTGAGTATCACTGGAAGTATACAGTCTCGTCAGAGAACTTAACTTCTCACTCCAAGGGATTCTACATTTCCCTGCTACTGGAAGTAGTGCAGCCTTGAGAAAGGTCCTGAGCAACACCAGACTTTCATAGAAACTGGTCCAGGGGTGATCACAAATAAGATAAATACCAGACTATGTTTTCTTTGACCAATCAATGCTCTACAGGTCAGCAGTACAAATGCAAATGCTCCTTTCTTGGCCTAAATGACTGACTGTGCCTGGACACTGAACCATATGGCCAGCGACGAAATAATAAATCTATATATTGTCAATGTAGTGGTGATGAGGCTTGGGGAGCGTTCTGACTTCGAGTAATCATATTACTCTAACATATTACGATATAATCCATCTATAGAATTTGGACTTGGTAAAATAATGTACCCGGTGCATTCGAATGCAATTCATGAAACTATTTAAAGAACAAAGATAAAACGCTGAAAACCCTGACTGCGTATAAAAATGCCGAAAAGACGGAATTTTTGTGGTGTTGGGATTTAAAGAAAGATTAATGAATTATTGGCACCTGATGAGGCGGACTGTCTCCGTAAAACATGTGCCGCATGTATAGAAAAATTACATTTCAAATAAAATTATATGAACTACTGAATTGCGATTTCACCTTCATATATATATATATATATA
>JAYMFT010051700.1:0-15220 GCA_038088735.1 Panulirus argus
TATATATATATATATATATAGCCATTTCCCAAAGCTAGTTTCCATATGGAGCTGAACTGATAAATCACCTGTACCCTTAATGTAACTGTGTTCATCTTCACTACATTTGATTACCATAGGTTGTGGGATGATAAAGAGAGATAAGCACACGGAAATTTGTCTGGTGTTACGTTCTGTCACACGCACGTGTGTGTTTGTGGGATGATTTGGGAGGACGCAGACTTTCATAATGGCGTTAACAGTTATCTATTACTTTTCTCGTTATAATCTTTTTTGTGTGTTTGAGTGTACACACACCGAATTAATTCAATATTGAACGTAAGATATCTAAGGCATGTTTTGAACCATGGATTCAAAGGATTACTTGGATTACATACAGTCTTCTTTGACCTTCCTAGTAAGTAATTTCATTAAATTCACATCAAAGGTTCGGTTATGCAGTAATTTCGATAATCTTTATGACAGTTTGGAACTCTTATTTGTGCCAATGTATATAAACTCGTGGCCAAATTTTTTCCTTTGTATGAGACTACACGGGAAGGATATTATATGAAATTATTCACCTGTAAGCGTAATTGAAAATAACACCACATATTCGTTAATCTAGAATAAGAGAAATATGAAGAAATAAGAAACGACCTCAACAGAATGCAAATTAATGAACAGCCGTATATTCTTACATTAAGCTTATGCCATCACTTATGGCAGCTAATTGCTTTGCCGTGTGAATTACTGTCAGTCTTAGATCTCCTGCCCAGGTTCTCCTCGTGTTCACCAGTTCCGACATTTCCCGCTCTGAGCACCCACCCTATGCCTGGCCGCCAGACATTCCTGCCATAGCTACAACAGCAGGATATTGTCACATTTCCAACTCTGCTGAAAAGTCAATTGAGCTTCGTCTCAAATGATAAGATTTGTATCCAATATCTTCCAGATGCAACAGTCAAAACTCCTCACTGCTTCTAGTAGCTTTCCTCCCACACCATATATTCGAAATGTCATCCACAAAGCATCTCTATCGACCTTATCATACGCTTCCTCCAGATTCATAATGCCTAACATTTTTTTTTTTTGGGTGCAAGAGTGAAGGTGGGTGATAGGCTTAAAGAAAGAGAACATAACATTTGTGGAAGGATTGGTAAAAGTGAACATGCTTGGATGGATGGCCTGTGTTGATAGAGACGAGGGGAGAGTGAGTAGAGGACTGTACAGGATGAGAGTAGATGAAAATAGTGCAACAGAAGATGAGTACGAAATCATCAGGGAAGTAGTTCTTAAGCGTGTGGTATGTGGAAGGTGGGATGTGGAGGTGTGTGAGACAAGAGTGAGTGGTGGAATCAAAATGGTGAATTATTAGCAAGACGGAAAAGATGCGTATGTGGTTGGTATTTTTAGGGAAAGAGTTTGAGTAACTGGGAGGAAGAGTTTGAGTAACTGGGAGGAATCCAAAAGAAATCACTAGAAAGTCAAGAGGAAAGCCATGAGATCTGAAAAAGGGTACGGATGAGAGATAGGACGAGAAAGTATGAATGAATTTTGGAGAGAATAAGGCAATGTTTTGGAAGGAGGTATATGGTGAGTAGAGCGGATAGAAAATGGCAACAAAGACGTGAACAGACGAAAGCGAGAAATTTGGAGGAATGCCGAATGTGTTAGATATGGAGGCCGATGTGGTGTGTTTGAGACGATGTGGTATGCATAGCAACAGTTTTGGGGGAAGGGAATGATGAAAAGGCAGAGGAAAGTGGAAGCCCTGTTGAAGTAGAAAACTCGTAAAGCATCGGAAGTGGACGTCCAGGAATTGCAGATGAGTTGTTAAAGAGGATTGACAGTGTCGACGACTGGTTAATCTTGCTGTTCAACATTCTGATGACCAAAATTGAGATGCTTACATCCCTTGTACATAGGCAAGATGTACAGACATGCAAACTCGCTATTAAAGCATAAGACTAATACCTGGCAAGGTGTGTGGGCGAGTGGTGACTGATAGAGTGGTGGTGTTCACAGAGCAGCTGATTAAGAAAGATATGTGTGGTTTAAGAAGAGAAAAAGGGTATGCAAGCCAGGATTCTGTGTTGGAGAATGTGTCTGAAAAGTACTTGGAGAAAGACAATAACCTGTAAATGGTGTTTATGGATCTGGAGAAAGCGTATGATACGTCGACAGAACTACTTTGTGGGATGAATATCAAAACAGGGAAGCCAATGGGTCCCGTGTCCGGGGGTGGAGGCCAATGGACTACTTGTTACTACGAGTACTGAGAAGTTTACATCAAGAGAGTAAGGCTTGTGTACAACTAGGAAGGGTGTGGCGTGTTTGGTTCCTAGCGAACATGGGTTTGTGTCAGGGACGCGTAATGTCACCATGGCTATTGAATTTGTTATGAACGGGTTAGTTGGGGAGGTACATGTGAGGGGAGATGGGAGTTAAATCAGCTGGCATTAGCAGATGACGTGACTTATGTGATTAACTCCAGAAGCTGGTGAGAGAGTTTGGAAGTGCGTAGAGGACAGAACTATATGTTTAATGTGAACAGTGGTAAGGTAATTTCTTGTGGTAAAGTGAAGCAGGAGGGTTTGTTTATAAGTTTAAACTGTGAAGATCTGGAGGAAAAGGATTGCCTTAGGCACCTGGGTATGGGTAGGACATGGGGTCTGAAACGAGTCATGGGATGGAATAGTGGTCTATGGTCTTTTCCACGATAAACAGTGAGGAAGCAAATATCACTGGCTGTATGGCTGCAGGTGGGTATGTCTGAGGGACAAGAACTGTTACAGTAAAAGGGGCACGTTGCGGACAAAGTCATTTGATAATTTCTACGGTCATAGCAGAATTGTTGACTTATGTGTTCAAGTAACATCAATATTTAACTGAAATAAGAAGAAAAATGATACATTTAAACATTCCACATTTCCACCAGAGTTTAAAGATGCAATGGCGCCAGAAGCACCAGGGTTCGAGTCTGTATCTTTCCCTCCGCGGTTACATCGTCTGGACACATCCCATTTATCCCTTACTTGTCTCTGGGTTTTTCCTGGACGAGATGAGATCTACGTCGTCTTTAATGGACTGTAAACATACTGATACCAAAACTTTTACAGGACTTATCCAGAAAAGTATGACTGAAAGTTCATCACGACCAATGTATATATTTTTCATGTATTTTCGTCTCTTGCTTACATACCTACAGATGAGTGTTTTGAAAAATGCTTCCGGTGTCAGAAAGAAGTCTGTGTTGGTGTATTAACTCGGAAGAAAAACGGCCGAGGCATTTGATTCACTTCTGGCTTTCTTTGGGAGGCGTAGGGCGGGTCCTGCAACAGGGCGGGCCCTGCAACACACTGACCCGGCGTATGCCTCCACTTGCTAGGCCTCCTCGTTCTCTCTCCATTTTCTATCCCTTGCTGCGCCATCTAGTAATCTCGCGTGACTTTATAATTTCTCTTCATTCTATGAGAGTATTCTGTTACCCTGGATGAGTACGGGAAAGATTACCGCGATGGCAGCATTGACATGGGACGCGATGCGTCAGATGCGTACATCAGCTTCGAGAGAAGCGTATATCCTCTGCGTTAGACGCGTCTGTCACGTCCAACGAGTGACGGGAGGGATGAGGCAGAGGAGGCTGTCAGTGGGGTGATGCTGGGCTGTCGGAGCCACAAGGGGCGACGCGGCGTTTGATGGTGAGGCGCCCGGGGCCTGCCGGCCACACTGGTCGACCGGGAACATCTGTGCTTACACCCATCCCTCCACCACACACACACACACACCGTCTATATTGTGCTGTGTAAAACACTATCCGATCATTCTGGAGGCAGCAGTGCTTTGGTCTGGACTCAGATATTTCCTAAAAGGTCTACACTGGCCCTGCTGACACACACCCATCACGCAAGACGAAGCACTCTCACTTCTCTTGCTAAAGAATCTCGTCTCCATCTTGAATCTAATCAAAACACACGTCGCATTATCTTGAAAACTGCAGGTAAATGGAGACATACAAGGACATTTATACCTTAGGGAAGGACGAACACCTTGGGTTGACTGTGGCCCGACAGCCGCAACCAGGACTCGAACCTAAGGGCTTGTGATGCTACACTTAAACTGGCTCATCTCCCAAGTGGTCTTAGTGATACATATATTAGGCAGGTTTGTAGCAGATCTCCTCCATGATGACAGAAGATCACATCACACTCTTCACCTCCCACACAGAGAGTACGGTACCAGTCCAATGGTCGTGTGAATAACAAATAATGAATTTACAGGTTCAATTTGACGCCTGAATGACCGACATTCACTGAAAATCTCGGTCCGTTTACATCTGGGACACTGTCAGTCAATGAATACTCAAACCACAGGGGTACACAGAGCGTATGATATTAATTTCGAGGAAAGTCAGGGATGATTGTGGTGATAGTATGACCAATAGGCAGACTCCTTGTCTCACAGCGCCACTAACCTTTTGTTCTACAGGAATATTGATATTCCCACGGCGCCATTAACTTCTTGCCCCACAGCACCACTAACCTCTTGTTCCACAGCACCAATACCTCTGGCCCCACGGCGCCACTAACCTCTTGCCCATAGCACTACTAACTTCTTGCCCCCACAGCACCACTAACCTCTTGCCCCACAGCACCACTAACCTCTTGCCCCACTGCACCCCTAACCTCTTGCCCCACTGCACCCCTAACCTCTTGCCCCACAGCACCACTAACCTCTTGCCCCACAGCACCACTAACCTCTTGCTCCACAGCACCACTAACCTCTTGCCCCACGGCACCACTAACCTCTTGCCCCACGGCACCACTAACCTCTTGCCCCACGGCACCACTAACCTCTTGCCCCACAGCACCACTAACCTCTTGCCCCACAGCACCACTAACCTCTTGCCCTACAGCACCACTAACCTCTTGCCCCACAGCACCACTAACCTCTTGCCCCACAGCACCACAAACCTCTTGCCCCACAGCACCACTAACCTCTTGCCCCACAGCACCACTAACCTCTTGCCCATAGCACCACTAACCTCTTGCCCCACAGCACCACTAACCTCTTGCCCCACAGCACCACTAACCTCTTGCCCCACAGCACCACTAACCTCTTACCCATAGCACCACCAACCGCTTGTCCCCACAGCACCACTAACCCCACCACTACCCCTCACAGAACGCCCTGGTGGGACCCAACCAGCGGCTGGTGGTGTCCGAGCAACAGGACTGTCAGGAGTTCCGCTACAAGGTCCATGATGACGTCATCAAGTTCACGTTCTCAAGAAAGTTCGACACCTGTCACCCCGGACACTACGTCATACAGGTGTGTACTGAGCAGGTGTGGCACGTCTCACTCCGGACACTTCGTCAAACAGGTGTGTACTGGACAGGTGTGGCACGAATCACACTGGACACTACGTCTTACAGGTGTGTACTGAACCCTAAACACTGACTTATACAGATATGGAGTTCACACATGTGACTCGTGCCCCGAACACTATTTTATACAGGTTTGCAATGTACCAGGTGTGGCTAGTGTCTCCCCAGGCATCACGTGAGACATGTGTGCACTTCACCAGGTGTGTACAAGAGTTACTAAAAGCAGTAAATCGTCCAGGTGAGAAGCCAACAGATGTGGCAGATGTTTTGTCTTAATCACAGCCTGATACAGGAGCATGAGTTACCAGGTGTGTAACCCGAAGTGTTGTACAGGTTTGTAGTGTGTTCGGAATGGCACTGTGATACAGATGTGTAGCAACACAAATTTGCCATATGTGTCACTTGGCGTATTACGTGGTGCAGGTGTGTCACATGTGTCACCTGATACGCCAGGTGGTACAGGTGTACCATACGTGTCACCTGATACGCCAAGTGGTGCAGGTGTGCCACACGTGTCGCCTGGTACGTCAGGTGGTACAGGTGTGCCGCATGTGTCGCCTGATGCGCCAGGTGGTGCAGGTGTGCCACACGTGTCACCTGATACGCCAGGTGGTGCAGGTGTGCCACTTAGCACCTCAGACAACGTGTGGTGAAGTGTGTGTGGGAGCAGGCGGAGGGAAACTGCTCTTCACCAGCAGTAGGAACACTTCCCTCTGGACCATTGCTGAGAGAGTACCACCCCCACCTCATCCTCTACGCAAGGTGTGCCCCTGGCGGCGACTGATGTCCACCCTCTGTGTTCCTCCTGCAGGGCGGGACGACTCACGTGGTATGGTCCTGGGGCGTGGGGCCCCTGTTCAGGCTGGGGGGAGTGCTGGCCGCTGGGGACCAGACGGGACTCACCAGGGTACAGCTGCTCAAGCCAACACTCATCCAGTCCGACCACCACAAGAAGGACTGTAAGGTTATGGAGGTGAGTCCGCTCCTCCTCCTCCTGTAGTGTAACCTTTCACCCACAGGTTAACCACGTAAACTAAAATCGTCAACATTTACGAGCGAATAAACCTGAAGTTGAAAATAAACCTGAAGTTAAAACCCCAAATTCACTTCATCTTTGACAGACGTATCTTCACTACACCAGGGCTAGGGTGCTGATTGTTGGGAAAAAATACAAGGAAAAAAATACAGATAAACATGGCAAAAACAATGCGTTTCCTCTCTCACGAAAGGAGACATTAACTATAGAATGATACATATTTTTTTCTCTTATAAACTATAACATTTGCTAAGGACAGCTGACATACCAGGACTCACTACCCCTACCAGCTGTCCTCAGGACCAGACAATATTGTCGGACTGGTAGTCACACAGCTGCAGGATATATTTTCTTGAAGGCGGACGCCTTCGCTCCCTAGGGACGAAGGGAGAAGGACCGCCACACTCGCTTAAACTCCCTGATTCTCCAAAGTTTGCCTGGACGTTGTTCCCGGCAGCTGCTCCGGCTCCTGTCCAAAATGAACTCTTGCAGAGCTTCTTTGATCTAAAATAGTTACCCTACCAACCATGTCTTTCATACATTTCCTCTCAAAGCTCATCATTCTAACGTTGCTTCCCGTGCACACAGGTGCGGTCCAAGAGGGTGGAGGTTCCATCTGAGGAGACGACCTACTGGTGCACGGTGGAGAAGCTGCCAGACACCTTCCTCAAGAAACACCACGTCTTGGAGGTGAGGTAGCCGGGGCCACAGAGTGAGAGAGACGGAGACTGTGGAGGATGATGGGGTTAGGAGGGAGGGAGGGAAAGGGAGGGAGGGAGAGGGAAGGAGGGAGAGCGGTAAGATACAGGAGAGTGGAGATGAAATGGATGAGGTGTGTGTGTGTGTGGGGCAGGGAGAGAATAATTCTATTTGTTTCGTGTCCAATGTTCTAGTCACGGACAAAAGTCCTCATCGAGGGCCAGGCACTGAATGGAACGAAAGGCCTTCCTCTTAGGACGGGAGAGGTCGTGTGGTTGCTGGGAAAGACGTGAAGAGGTACAGGGTAAAGGAGCAGTTTAAGGGATCCAGAGATACGAATGGACTTGGAAGAAATGCATAAAAAAATTAGTTTTGTATGTTACGGTAACAGACAGACAAACAGAAACAGACAGACAGACAGACAGACAGACAGACAGACAGACACACGCACACACACTGAAGAGGTTCTTTCCTACTAACTGGAGCAAGTAAACTGAACACTATTCTCAAGACATTTTAAGAAATTACATAAACCAAAGTCACCTGCCTAAACTAGGATAGTTGGGTTTATTAAAGCCATAGCAGGCGAAAATAAACTGTCCACCCAGCTAACTCAGCTAACAGTTGACAGATCCAGTCAATTGAATTTAGACAGCCACAACTAATCTAACTTAGGACAAATAACAGCCTGACAGCAAGGAGAAGGAAGAAAATATAGAAGTAGGTCATGGAAGGATGACACGTGGGAGTGAGGAATTCTCAGGGGAAAGCAATGAAGTCTTTGGGGGGCTGGAAGATGGCCTATAACAGCTTTGATCCTCACGGCATGGCAAATGCTAATAAGCTTATCCAGAGAATATACGTACTACCTGGAGGGAAAGGTGAGGACACTGGAGGATACAGCCAGGAAACATATAGTGCCAGAGACCACTAGAGGTAGAGGGACTATATAAAACTGTCGGGGAAATTCACAAAATTTGGGTACTAGGAGATGTTACGGACTTAAACTAGAGAAGGAGACGACAGGCAAGAGCTTAAAGCTGATTCTTGAGGCAGAAGCCTAGAAATGAAAAGGTAGATATCCAGATAATGGTCGAGTCCAGGACTGAAGAAAATCGCAAAGCTAAAAGAGAAATGAAGAGGAACAACGTAGGTCTACTGAAGATTCTGTTGCAGCTAGGAAGAATGGAGTACTGTGCTGAAGAGGAACTAAGACCGAGGGGTGTTGAAGATTCTGAAGCGGATGGGCAGACTGGAACGCTGGATAAGGCAAGGCTGTCGAAGAGGCTGTGTATACAGTCAGATCCAGGGTGCTAGTTGGAGTATGTGGTACAATGGATAAGAGATTTAAGAGGCGAGTGGCAGTTGAAGACGGCAGTGAAAGGATGAAAAAGCATGTTTTTGGTGAGTGATGAACGAATGAGATGAATCTCTTGGGATTTGGAAGTCAGATGAAAAGGGAAAGAGAAGCAAAAACGATAAAATTCGGGAAAAATTCAGTTATTTAAAGAGAGTGTGAAGTGAGCGGGTTAGGGGAACGTCCAGGACTCTGGACTAAAGTTGGATCTCCTTGACTAAAGAAGGGATGCTGGAACAGCACGTAAAAGTTGGCGCAGGTGAGGTGGGCTAGTGGCAGCGGAGGAAGATGAGGACGATGCGAGTTGTAAGCGAGTTTGTGTGAGCGAGCGTTAGGAGGGACTCCCCCATCTTGACGCGGTGGAAGCACACCAAGTGGAGGTAGGTGGGTAAAAACACTGGAAAGCGGTCACTGGACACAGCAGAGAATAAAGACGAACTTCGCCTCATTACAGTTCGGCCCCGTCATCCAGGAGGGGAACGAAGACCTGGTTCACCACATGGAGCTCTTCCACTGCGAGTATCCGCCCGAGGTGGAGGTCCCCAAGTACCAGGTGAGTAAATCTCAAATATTCACGCATTAACCGACTCTTGACTGTGATTCACGTAACGTAACTACGAAAGATTCCTGGATGGCCTTGTATTCTTTAAGTAAACTACTTACATAAACTATGAAATGGGAAACATGTTTCATCTCTGTAGACAGCTCATACAAATCACATAACTAGTAAGAGTGATGTTGGGAGAGCGTGGTGAGAGTGTTGTGAGAGAGTGGCTGTGATCTGTGTCCCTCTTCCTCAGGGTCCCTGCCACGCCTCTGACCGCGCCCCGGAGATAGACGCTTGCAAGCGCGTGCTGGCAGCGTGGGCCATGGGCGCCTTGCCCTTCGTCTACCCACAGGTGAGGTTACTCCTGTTGGCCTGTGTCCACGGCGGCCATCCTGCTGCCCTGGGCCACCTCCAACCGGTGACACACACACACACACACACACACACATACACTCGTAAAAAAGCACAAAGAACTAATAGAGAAGGTATATAATGTTCACACAAAGCTAAGTAGTTCCCTTATCTACTCTCGCTCGATGCAGGACAAAGCCTTTCACAAGTCGTTAAAACTTCTGACTCCCGCAGTTCCCTTATCTATCGCTAATGCACCAGCCCAGCCTGAACATTATAGATCCATTGGAGATCAACAAACAAGGTATTAGCATTAAGGTAGCTGAGATGCATAGAGAGGTTCAAACCCCATGAATCTGCCAAACATGGAAGAGAAAAGAGCAGCGGGTGACTCCATGGAAACCAAGTTTCTGAACCAGTCCCATGATGACGACAGGGGACGGTTCTTCGGAAGATGGAGAGATGGAGCAGCCAGAGGCCATGGTAAGACGCTATTGAAGAAACTTGCACGAAAAGAATTAGAATAGTACTTTCATAGAATAAAAATTATGGATGAATGAAATATGCTGAGAGACAAAATTGTAAATGCTGACAGTATAAAGAAAAATTCAAGTTATGGGTCTCTCAAGCGTAAATAAAGTCTCTCCCCCGTACAGTACAGATAGACGATTACACTCTTTTTTTCTATGTTGGAGGCTCCAGTCACGAACAGAAGTCTATAACAAGGCCGGGCCTTAATTAAAATATAGAGAGAATTATGAAAGGAAGAAAACTAAAACAAGTAAAAGTATTCAAAAATTTTGGAGGAAGTTAAAAACCTGTGTCTTTAAAATATGCCAGGTCATGGTCATCGGGAAAGACTTGAGAAAGTAGAGTTCTAAAGCTTCGACGTGTAGGGAAAGAAACAGTTATCCAAACGTATTCCCTGCGTGTCGTAAAAGGCGACTAAAAGGGGAGGGAGCTGGGGGCTGGAAATCCTCCCCTCCAGTTTTTACTTTTCCAAAAGAAGGAACAGAGAAGGGGGCCAAGTGAGGGTCTTCCCTCTAAGGCTCAATGCTCTGTTCTTAACGCTACCTCGCTAACGTGGGAAAAGGCGAATATGTATGAAAAAAATATACATATATAAGCACGTGAGTGTGTGCACACTGTATAGTGTCCGCAAAAAATTCAACAATTACCATTTAAATTACTTTCATGAGTCAGGTATCATTTGCTGAATAAATCTGATCACTCGCATATGGTGGGCATAGTGTACTGTATGTCAGGCAGAATGGAAGTCTTAAAAGTTTGACAACTTGATATGCCACCTGTTAACCTACAGTAGTGAGAGCAGAGAGATGCAACCTTTGCTCGCTGTCTTTGTATTTACTGTTAGTTCCTCTATATTTGTTCCAGATGACATTATCAACCAATAAGTAACAATGGTTCCTAAATAGTTGTCACAAAAAGGAAAGGCCTATACTCTTGCTCAGAAACAAGAAACTGTCTATAAGAGTGATTTAAAGATGTACTGCCAGGGTCCAATCAACCATTTAGACACCTGCTTGGGCTTCAATTTATCATCATCCCTCCCTGTAAAGCTGGGTTTACTCGATGAAGGAAGACAAACAAGGTGACTGATAATCTGATGAAGTGTGAGTCGTTAAAAAATCCCTCCCTCCTCCAAACAAATTCATCCACATACAAGAAGACTAAAACTCTTGATATTCCGAGCAGATGTCTTCATTTACACTGACATACATCCACATACTTTACGTATTTCTAGAATGTATACAAGGGTGCACCGGTCTTGACAAAGTATAAGCCGTACATGAAAACACTGAACATGTAAACTTTTTCATTTAGTGCTCCCAGGCACTGATATGTAATATACTTAGAATCTATGAAAACTAATGAATCTCCCTAGCAGTCCAGATATAACATTTCTGCTACATAAATGCTTCATATATGCAAGACAATTACAATATGGTTCCCCTGATATCATACACCTAAAATGCAGAACTGCATCTGAGTTTATTTTGGTAAACGAAGTATGTTTAAGTATACGGATGTTTCACCAAGAGGATGATATAAAACATACACTACACTTATTTCCAATGTGGTCCTCATAGTACATTCGAAATGACTTACGGCACACGATAAAGAATGACAACAAAGAGAGTACAAAAATACAACTCTAATAAAAAACAATTACTTCATAAAGCATAAAATCTTTCATACAAATGAACACAGTTACTTGCACCAATGTAGAAAATTAAACATTAGTTATACACATACGTTCCTTAGAACCTAATATCCCATAAAAACTATTATACTTGTTTCTTAAAAATCTTTATTTCTTACACTGTCTGGGTCACAAATTATACTTTAAAACATACTAGATCTAAAAAATTAATAACCTAATTACATAAACATGAAATAAAGCCATATACTGTACACATTAGACTCTAGCATATCTTTGGAAATAAATATATTGACATATCTATCTTTTCATCAATATTTCTTTAATTTTCATAAATTCACATGCTTTACAATAATCACAATATTCGTTTCCCTTTATAAAGCACTAGCAATAATCAAGAAATACAGAACTAGCGTATGGTACATCTTCATCGAACTTTAGCCTGATATCTTTTTCTTTACTACGTGAAATCGGGGTAAATAAGTATTAACACATTTATCAAAAACAAACTGCCTAAAAATCCTGCTACCTGAAGGAAAATGAGTTGATACTCACGTTTTACACAACATAATCCTATACTACCCACAGCAGAGCACTCATTAACTGATCCTCATTGAATACCAAACAACTGCACTCACAAATATATCAAAATAATCAAATCTAGAATAACCACAGTTCTCAAAGGGACCAGCTCAAGCTTGCCAGAGCAGAGGAGTTCACCATCTTAGTCTTATTCCCTGTGTCTTGGTATCCAGCAATCTATCCGAGTCTCACAAGGTTAGTGGGGAGTCCCGTGGCCTGGGAATGTCTTAGGACACCATGAGTGGTCGCTAGGGCCCCAATACCACGAAATCTTCCCACTACCAGAACAAAGTCAACACCTTCCAACTCGCTGCTTATTTCTCGTGGTCTCATTTCAGTTTCCCTCCCACGCTACTACAAAACACCGTATAATAAATTCCACTGGAAGGCGCCCAAGACATGCCAGTGATGGGAATATTTTCCTGCCAGGCTCTTAATTGTCAACGATAAGGCAACTGGTAACCTGAGAGTCCGCCAGCTGATTTTGTGCCGAGGCTTTGTACAGTGTCCCCTGCCCTCCCATATGGCCCTTAAGGGATCCCTGGCCATCACACTAGGCGACATCATCCTCTAATATCTCTCATACGATCCTGAGGAGGCCCTAGGATGGGAATTACACTCTGAATCCTGACCGCCAAAAGAGAAACTCTCGAGTAATAGGACTGGGCAGGCTCTCCGCGCCGGCATATTTCACTCCCACTCCGCCTCTCACCGGTCACCCTTCCCTCTCTCACTCTCACTATCCCATACTGGCGATATATGGACGTCACTTACCTTAATTTACGTCCCTACGGTGCGACTAACTTTAAAAATAAAGAGGAAAAAATTTACAAGGGCCCTCTGTGACAGCAGCAGTACAGCATGGCAGTGCGGCACTGTTGAGTTGACAAGGGAATATCACTTTGCGCACACAACCACGTACGCATGTCACTGCATAATGGCGCAACGTAAAACATTATACCACGTTATGTATTATGAATTAAGGTAATATGATGCAAAGACAGCTAAGAAATTCAACCCAAGAAGAGGCATTTGTCCCTCATTCCGTCGCGAGGGAATCATCGCCCCTAGCTGCACTTCAGGTAAATTCCATCTGCATTTCTTGTTCATTGGAAAACCCAGGTTATAATAATATTTTTACATGTCATAACAGGTTCTGAAATAAATATCGCACCTCTGTTCAGGAAGATCTGGTCACCACTCCCATGGGATGGTCCACAATCGAATTACTGACGGAAACGTGGAGGCAATCTCCGTGCATGAAGGATATAAGTCAAGTACGTGGGAGGTGCATTGGTTTTCTTTTTATTGCAAGGGTGAATATCGTGCAGTGGATATTTTTTTTTGGTCTTATTCCTCAGCAACTGCAGTCCCAGGACTCTGTCCTGTACCTACGACTTTGTCTGCGATATAAGAGGGTACGGATTAGATACACTGATGTCAGAATAGCGAATGGGTATAATGGGATATATAGGTCAAACTGTCAAGAGTCCACTACGCCATATTTGAGACATGTTGCTACGCATATAATGAAATTATTTATCCGTAAATATAGCTTTTAACATACTCAGGCTGACTTTCACGATCGTTCTTAGTGTTTCTTAAAACTGTGGACTCATATCCTGTTTAGAATGGCTGAAGAGAAGTAAAGGAAGATGTTTCCTACAGAACAATGGACCTTCGAGAGATTCATCCTTTTGTATGTGTTTGTCTACATGTTTTTAGGTGTGTTTGAGTGAGTGTGTGTGTGTGTGTGTGTGTGTGTGTGTGTTTGTGTGGGTGTAAGTCTGAGTGTGTGTCTGTCTGTCTGTATGTTTGATCTTGCTCAGTGAAACAGTAATTGAGATAAAAGCATTTATCCCTTACGTAAGGCTGCTGACATGACACGGCCGAGGCGGAACGTACCTTTCGTGTACGGAGTTTAGGGATGAATGATTGAGGGACTTGCGTGTGACCTTAAAAAGGGCGGCAATTAAACTACTAGACTTTTCGCTGTGTTGTGTGGCGGCGTGTGTGTGGCTGTGCGCCTCTTGCTCTATGTACTCTCTGCAAACAGGAGCAAGCAAGCTGTGTAACAACCGCCATAACACTTCTTTAACAGTCTTTGGCACGCGTCAGTTGGGGGAACTCGCTGAAGTGGCATCAGCGTGCAAGGAATTTTGAACCGTGAGCAAAGTAGATGATACAAAACTAGCTTTACCAAGGAACAGGTGCGTGGGGCATGTTGCATAGTCAATATTTCATGTCACGGGGACGCCGTTCAGTATTCATGACGACATTTAAAACTGGGAAACCGAAACAATGGAAAGCTCGCCTAAATGACATTATCACTGAAAAGAAGCTTCTAAGAATATGCGAATTTAATTTGAATTTTTTAAATCACGTGCCTATATTAAGACCAATTTTTTTCTACGTAACTCGAAATTATGATTTCGTTACATATAAAGTTGGATCGTTGTCGCAAATTTCTCAATCAAATTGTATAATCATTCTTACGAAACTGGAAGATATTAAAAGTGATTCTTTTTAATTTATTAGTGTCTTAAGATAAATCATTTAATTAATTGAGACCTAATTAGAAAGAAAGAGATCACTTCGTCACTGTTCATCGGTCGACAGGAGCACACTTGTCTCGTAACAAAACCTTGGTCCTTATGCGAAAACTTATCAATATTTATGTAGTTGTTCCCAACTTCTTGGAAACTGGCATAAAACCTATGACTAGTTTTATTTTCACGCCACTTATGAAAAGATTTAACCAGGTTCATCTCTTAACGACTATCCTGTTCCGAGAGCGACATAGACGCTCCATGAAACGTTCTATTTTTAGTACCACATAAGCCCAGGACTCCTTCTCAAGGGGTTCCTTCAGCTTCAGGGTTACGACACAATTAGCAACAGGGAAGGATGGACCCCTTTGGAATGAGTTCTTCGACGAGTTTGCAATCAGATGATGCAATCTCGCCGAATTCACATGACTACTCATGGTGCAAGTACAATCAGCCGGATTCCAGTAACGCTACCCATATATATATATATATATATATATATATATATATATATATATATATATATATATATATATATATATATATAT
>JAYMFT010051711.1:0-29766 GCA_038088735.1 Panulirus argus
ACGACACGCAGGGAATACGTGGGAAGTATTCTTTCTCCCCTATCCCCTGGGATATATATATATATATATATATATATATATATATATATATATATATGCAAATTGGATGCTGTTTTTGTGAATATTTTAGATTGTATAATCTGTGCTGCAATCTAGAAGTATCTGTGAATCATGGTGACAGACAAAACCACAGAAAGATTTGTGAGGCCTGGTTATGGATTTTTGGGCTCTGTTTTTTTGCATTTTTATAACAGATAGAGAGTGGATATGAGCAAGTAGGACATTTCCTCATTTGTTCCTGGTGCTACCTTGCTAATGCAGGAAATGGCAAACATTTAGTAATATATATGGTGACATTGTAGCCTGATTCAAAGATGTTTTTAGATTTTACCTCTGTATTCCCTGCATGTCATAGAAGACAACTAAAGGGGACAGGATTTGGGGCTGGAAATTCTCCCCTTCTTGTATTTCAAATTCTAAAAGATGGAACAGAAGAAGGAGCCAAGCATGGAGTGTTCATCCTCCTCAGAAGCTCAGGTTAGGGTGTCAGATATGTGTGGATGTAACCAAGAAGAGAAGAGAGGAGAGATAGGTAGTATATTTGAGAAAAGAAACCTGGATGTTCTGGCTCTGAGTGAAACAAAGTTTTGTGGTAAAGGGGAAAAATGGTTTGGCAATGTGTTAGGAGTAAACTTAGGGGTTGGTCAGAGTACAAGAGCTGAGGAAAGAGTGATGCTGTTCCTAAAGCAGGGGTTGTGGGAGTTTGTGAAAGAGTGTAAGGAAATATATGCTTGACTGATGTGGATGAAACTGAAAGTGGATAGTGAGAAATAGATGATTAGTGCTTATGCACCTGGCCATGAAAAGAAAGATCATGAGAGGCAAGTGTTCTGGGAGCAGCTGAGTGTGTCAGCAGGTATGATTTAAGAGACTAGGTATTAGTGATGGATGATTTGATTTCAAATGTGAGTGATGTGGTAGGTAAGGGTATAATTGAGGGGAATGGGGTATTCAGTATTATGAATGGAGATGGTGAACATCTTGTTGAGTTGTTTGCAGAAAAAGGATGGGTAATTGGGAATACATGGTTTAAAAGGAGAGACATGCACAAGTATATGTATGTGAGAAAGAAAGATTGTCATATGGGAACATTGATGAAGGGAGCAAAAGGGGAAGTGTTAACAGGTAGTGATTAAAGTGAGGAGGAGATGGAGTGAGTATTTGAAGGACATTCGAATGTGATTGATGATAGGATGGCAATTGTAGGGTGTTTGGGTCAGGGTGTTATTTATATTTTATTGTACTCAATCGACGCTTCCCACATCAGCAAGGTAGCGCTAGGAAACAGCCGAAGAAAGACCCATCCACACATGTACACACATGCACATACACATACATATACATACACATATCAACATATACATGTATACATACATACACATACATATTCCGAACATATACATGTTTACACATGTAGATATTCATACTTACTCACCTTCATCCATTTCCAGCGCTGCCCCACCCCACAGGAAACAGCATTGCCACCCCCTGCGTCAGCAAGGTAGCGCCAGGAAACAGATAAAGAAAGGCCACATCTGCTCACGCTCAGTCTCTAGCTGTCATGTGTGATGCACTGAAACTACTGCTCCCTATCCACATCCAGATCCTGCAGACCTTTCCATGGTTTACCCCAGCCACTTTACATGCCCTGGTTCAGTCTATTGATGGCACGTTGACCCCAGTTTACCTTATCGTTCCAGTTCACTCTATTCCGTGCACTCCTTTCACCTTCCTGCATGTTTAGGCCCTGTTCACTCAAAGTTCTTTTCACTCCATCCCTCCACCTCTAGTTTGGTCTCCTGCTTCTCTTTGTTCCCTCCACATCTGACATATATATATCCTCTTTGTCAACCTTTTCTTACTCATTCTCTTCATTAGTCCATACACCTTAGGCAAACCTCACTGTGGAAGTTGGTTTTATGCAGACATCCTCATCATCACATCATAACACCCTAACACCTCAGTAGCAACATCATGCATGCATCACTACTTTGCACAGTTAGAACACTGTGGGCAAGTCATGAGTTTGACACCAAAGGCTTGAGAATGTTGATGTGTATTCCACTTCAGCTAGAGAAGATTTTCACATGAAAAGATTTTGCATGATTGGGGCCTGAACATATAAGAGAGTGAAAGAAATGCATGGCATAGAGTGAATTGGAATGATATAGTATACAGGGGTCAACATGCTGTCATTGGAGTGAACCAGAGCATGTGAAGCATCCGGGGTAAACCATGGAAAGGTCTGTGAGGCCTGGTTGTTGTTGCATTAAGAGGTTTCTTGTATTATACATAGTTGGAATTACAGTGATCTGTAAAGCACTGATTTTAAAGCTGGAATTACAGTGATCTGTAAAGCACTGATTTTATTCTTACAGGTTGTCCCTGTGGGTCAAAGGTCATGCATACTTACATAGTCGTGATTATCCAAGTGCTATAAGTTCTTTTAAGCAGTTGGAAGAAAATTCAGCTCTCAGTCGAAACGTTGACATCCTAGCTACCCTGGGTGAAACTTATTATCTGGCTGGAGACTCCAAGAATGCTCTCACCATGCTTCAGAGGGTAAGTTGAGGTATCAGTGGCTTGTGTCAAACTGAAATATTCAGTGTCTATTTACTTTGTCTTGATCCTGTCATCTCCTAAGAGTATGTGAAACTTGGTAATTTTGTAGTGGATAAAACTCTCAAGCTGAGTACTTTATACTAGAAAAAGCTCAATGAACTAGTAAAATGTAGAGTGGATGTATTTATGACTCAAGAGCATTTTTCTCATGATACAAGAATCTATCTGTATATTTGTGTATTTGTATGGATTCTTAGGGTTGATAGTTCTGTTATATGCCGCTCATAATATCAAGAAGACACACTTGTATCTTGTCTCTTGATTATGTGAGAATATCTCTTTCTGTGTGTGTGTGTGTGTGTGTGTGTGTGTATTGTGTCAGCATTTTGGTTACTTTTTACTAATTAATTTCTGAGGTACTGTGCTGGCATTTATGAAATTTGGTAAGGTTTTGTAATCACCTATTTCACCAACTTTTACAGACTGGGGAGAGGGTTCTACACTTGTTGGGTCCTATCCATTGAACTTTCTCTATAATAATGAGATTTTACTCTAAGGCAGGGCCATTGCACAGCACTCACCACAGAAAAGAATTGATTTTAAGAATAGACATGTGTGATTTAAGTTGTTGAAGAGTTTGTTTAATACGGGGAGGATGTATGTCGGTGGACTGAATACTAGCAACCCATGTGAAAGTGAACTGTAAATTTAGAAAATCTGCCTGGGCCGGAGAAAGGAACTTGATAGCCACTGTATTGCTGGCCCACTGTGCCACAGTTCCTTAACGACAACCAGGCCTCACAGACCTTTCCATGGTTTACCCTGGACACTTCACATGCTCTGGTTCACTCCATTGACAGCATGTTGACCCCTGTATACTTTATCGTTCCAGTTCACTCTATGCCATGCATTTCTTTCACTCTCTTATATGCTCAGGCCATCATGCAAAATCTTTTTCACTCCATCCTTCCATCTTCAGTTTGGTCTACCCTTTCTCCTTGTTCCCTCCACTTCAGACTCACTCACTCACTCATTCTCTCCATATGTCCAAACTAGTTTAGCTATCTCAACCACACTCATTTTATTACGAAACCTTCTTGTACCCTTCACTTTTGACATATATGCCCTTTGTCAACCTCTCCTCACTTATTCTCTCCATATGTCCAAACCATATCAGTAAACCCCCTTCAACTCTCTCAACCATATTCTTCTTATTACCACACCTCTCACCCTTATATTACTTAATCATCACTCCTCCCCACATGATATTTTGTTGTCATGCTTTTCATATCCAACATACGCACCCTCCTCTGTACTTTCTTAACTGTACAGCACCATTAGGACAACCGTATCTTCAAATTTCCCAAATTTACCCTTCCAGACTGCTACATGTGCCCAGGTCCAAGCCCATTGATGGCATATCAGCCCCATATACCACATTGCCCCATTTATCTATCCTGTGCATGCCTCCCACTCTTCTGAGTGTTCAGACAACAGAATCTCAGAGTCTCTCACCCCATCTTTCTGTTTCCTTCTCAATCTTTCCCTTCCACCTACTTCCATTGATCACTTCAGCCATGTGATCCACTTTGTCAGTCTTTCTTCACTTGTGCTGTCCACTTTTTTAAACCATTTCAGCATACCTTAGTCTTCATAACTAGATAACCAAATTTGTGCAGTGCAGATGAATGCAAATCTAGCTGGCCACTGGCCAGAGTTTGCTGGCAGAGCAGAGCACTATGTATAAGCCCTTCTTCACAAATTTTTGTATTTCTCTTTTTGAATGCTAAGACATCTTTTATGTATTGCTGGATTTTTTTAACAGTTTTTACTAGCTTTTAGATTATTTCAAGTATTTTTTTTATGTGTTTTTTTATTATGTCACTGCAGTTGTATAAAGATTTATTTTGTATTAGTACAATATTACAACAGTATACTGCAGAGTTAAAAGTAAAGGGTTATGGTATTGAATAACAGAAGATTATAACTGTAGCTTATTATGTAGGTGTGGAGTAGCATTTTCAAAATGCCAGTTTTAAGTTGACAATTTTTTCTTCTTTGTTTTCATGTGAATTGGTTGGAGATTCGGCCACATCTGTTGCTGATTATTGTTAAGTTTCAGTAAAATAATAAAAGTAAAGTGAAGCACTTTTTATATTGCCCCTAAAAGGTAAAGCTGCAACTGCCACCTTAATCCATCATTGATCTCTCATCTCTTCATTTCTTACATATTATATGCTATTGTTATAATCATATACATATGTTCTGTAGCATTTTAGCTGTGCCTGATATTGATGAATCTCCTACATATAGTTGGTTGGCTGGTTGTTTGTGCTTTAATCCCATCAACTTTTAGGGTTATTAAGGCTGTCATCATCAAGCTATGTCTTTCTACTGAAAAATCTTTAACACCTCCTTTATGTATTGAGGATTTTAGAAACCACATATATTCCTACTATGTATGTGACTCTTTACCTAGATAATTGTTTAACCTCATACTCTCTTACTATGTATGGCCCTGTTCCTTGCTCATATGCTATTGAATTAAATATTTTTATTTTTAGTTACTAATACCTTATGCTGGAAGTATATGTAAAAAAATCTACATTAGAGGGAGTAGTTCTCTTTGTGTGCCTTTCACATTATTTTTTCTCCAGGCGCATACAGTAAATCATCTAAACCTGCGTGGTTCAGACTTGCTAGCTTGCCTATTTGCTGCAGATAAGAGAAATCGTGAATTGGAAGAGTTAGCCATGGCAACAACAGCTGTGACAGATACAGCACCTCAACCATGGATCACAATGGGGTACTACTGCCAACTCAGTAAACGAACAACAAAAGCCATCTATTTTGCTCACAAGGTATGGTAATGTTAAATTTGGTGCCATATGAACAAGTTTTGTGCTAATATTTGTTACTAATGAACTTTATTGTGGAACATACAGGTAATACATATATTTACTAGTGTTGATAATGAATGGTAGTAAGGGAAAAATGTTTTGTTTTTGAAAGAGATGAGTTGCTATATTATGATATAAATTTGATTGGAGAAAAATTTGAGTACACTAAAAAGGCTAATATTTGTAGGCAAATGCAGTATGTCTGTTAATATATACATCTTAAGCATCTTTGAGTAAAGACTTAAAATTATCACTTAAAGGATGTGTAAAGTACTTATGATCCATTTTCTAAATCAGCTTCCCATGTGTTACAGTGTCTAATGCCTTCTGGCAGTCCAGATACAGACGATTCCCCTAGCCTTCCTTTTTGTTCAAAAAAGAATTTACCCTGTCATAGAAATCTAATAGGTTTATATAAAAAACCTCTTTTCCTTAGAACCATACTGTGTCTCAGGTAATTTCTTTTCTCTCCTATGTAGAAAATCATCTATTTTCTTTTTAATTATCTCTTCCAGAACCTTACAGACTACACTTGTTAGTGAGACATGTTTGTAGTTTGTTGCCTGTTACCCCTATCCTTTCTTTTAGATAGGTATGATGTTTGCCCTTTATCATTCCTTGGCATTATGCCTCTCTCCACTGACATGTTGAACAGTATTTCAGGAGGTGTATGTAGTGTATCTGCTCACATATTCAGCGCATATGGTGAAATTTCATCAGGACAGTGAGCTTTGTATACATCAGACCTTTAGGTTTTCTGTTTGTCATTTCTAGATATTTCTGTGTTCCATAAAAGCGTCTTCCCATTCCATCTCACTGGTGTTGGGCCTCTAGTGACTTTCACTGTGGAAACACTTTTGAACTTATTATTCAGTTTCTCACATATACTTACAACATCCTGAACAATTTTTCCATCTGAATCCCATAGTCTGATTAGCTGTTCTTTAACTGATAACTGACTCCTGATGAGTTTGTGGAAAAGTGTCAGATTTTCTCCTGCCTTGTCCACAGTATCCTTTTCAGAGTTTCTTGTTCATTCTTTCTTAATTTGGCATATCTTGCTATATTTTCACTTGCATATGTAGTCTGACAGGGGTGCTGTCTCTATCTTTGCCTCTGCTCTTCTCAAAGCTCCTTTGCTTTTCAACCTCTTCTGTTAAACTGTTGTCTCCTCTTTCTTATCATTCTCTCTGTATTTAAAGCTAGAAGTATTTGTGTTCATACTCTTTCACTTTAAATTTTACAGAACTACTTTCCATAAAGCCTTGGTTCTTTGATACAAAAGTCCACTTCCCAATATATGTTACCATAAAAATTGCTGAGGTTTATTTAGTTTCCACGATTGTATAACCTTTTTATGTCTTGTTTTACCTTTGTTCTTTCAATATCTTCATTTACTACATATTTAGACTTGAGCATTACATGATAACTTTTCCAATTGGTGCATTATATATGTTATTCTTGATGTCCATGCTTGTATATGTGAAGATAAGATCTCATAATGATGGTGTATCAGACCCTCTCGTCTTAATGTGCTCAGAGACATGTTGGTATAGGACATTTTCCTGTATACACTCTAGACACTCGTGTCACCATGAGAATGCAAATTCCCCCAGTCTTTCTCTTGATAACTAAAATCTCCAATATCAATAACTTCTGTCTCAGAGAAGTGAGGGTTTTACAGCTTCATGTTCTATCTTGATTCTTCTTTCATTGTTATCATCGTATATTTATTTTAGATCATTGTAATTTTTTTGAGGATCATGTAATATTAGCACCACTATGCACTTCTTCCTTACAGTTGCTCTTCGCATTACATATTGTCTGAATGGGCCATCTTCCTCATTTCTTAAAACTTAGGGCTCTCTTTTAATAAGAGGGCCATACCTTCCCCTCCTTTTGCCTTTTCTTTCCCTTCTTTTACCCCTGTGGGCAAAACAGGTAAGATGCTATGTCTTCAGTAAGCTTTGTTTCCATGCCTCCAACAATATCAGGTGCATTTTTCCTTGTACAGGTATTGAATTCCAGCTTTTTACCATTAACTATTAGTCCATCAGCATTTGCATACATTACTTTCAGTCTGACATTATCTTCTCTTAGCAGTCCTACTTTTTCTGCAGTTCTGGCAGGGCTGCTCTGTCCTTTTGCCTCATTTGGCATCTCCAGTTTTCTGTCCTCAGAATATTCTTTGCTTCTTTCTCTCGCTTGCTTTGATGAATATCTCATTGAAGTCTATATTCTTTTAAAGTTTCTTAGCTTTGCTAAGTATCTTGTGGCTAGAAGACTTAAGTCAAGTGTAACTGTACCTGGTCGCTCCCTTATGTTTTGATCTTAATCACCATTCTTCTCCTTTCTTTCATCACTGAAATTGCATCTGGCAATTCTATTGCCTCTAGTATTCTTTTGATAAACATTTCTTTTTCTGTCCCCTATCTTTCATATCTGGTATATGATCTTTCAAGCCAAAAATAATCAGTCTGTCATCCTCCTGTTTTACCAGCCTTAATAATTCGTGTGCCACCCACTTTTCAGCTAGGTCTTTCAGTGTTGAATTGTTGCCCTCATAGTTTTTGACTTTCTGTAAAATATATTGTTTAGCTAACAAGTGCTGTTCCTGTTGTATGCTATGTACTTTTCAAATCTTTTAGCAGTTGGGCCATAGACATTCATGATTACTCCATCTCATACTGTGCACATTATTCTTTCTACAGTTCCCTGAATTTGCTATGTATCTTTGTGTGCTGGAGAATGGATGTGAATGAATGCAGCCATTCTTCTTCTGTTCCTAGTACTACCTCATTAATGAACGAAACAGCTATCAAGTATGAAAAAAAATATTGTATCCCCCAGGTGTATGTTCCTCAACATGGTCTGTATCTGTTGATCTGGTGGTGAAATTGTCTCTCCTGCACTTCCCTGCTCACTATTGTTGAGATCTGGTGGTGAAATTGTCTCTCCTGCACTTCCCTGCTCACTATTGTTGAGAGATTCTGTATTTGTTTTAGTCCTTTCCTCTAACAGTATAGCCTCTAGGATATCTAGAACAGAGCCATATGAAGTTATCTGGTTTTTAGTGGATTCTCCTTCTTTTCTTTGATTACATACCTCCTGGATCCTAGTCATTAGATTGAATTTTTGTTTATAATGAGAGACTATAAGTCTCAGAGTCTATAGTTCCTCTCTCGTGACACCCTTCATGAACCTTGAATTGATTCCTCAGTTTCTCTAACCCCTATTCAAGTACTATTAATTAACTTTGTGCTTGGTGTTTAATATTTTCCAATAACTTCTTCAAACATTTGTTCTCTTGGGGATCTCTCTTTCATCTCTATCTCTTGTTTCCCAAAATTTGCATTCTCACACTTAATACCCAGTGCATATATCACTCAGGGGCCCCTTGACATTGTACACCTTCCCCTTACTTGTACATATTAGGCTCCATGATTTGTAGATCTTCCAAAATCTTAAGAATAATAAGAGCATTGTCTGAGCTCTTACTGTCTGGGTGGCTGTGTATGTATTTTCTACCAGGGACTCATTACTTCAAAATATATTGCAGGCTTGTTCCATCAATCCTCGCAGTGTTGAAGGTCTTCTTCTTAAGGGCACACTTCTTCTAGAGCTGAAGAAGCTGCAAGAAGCTGTCATGCACTTCAGAGAAGCCATGCAGATTGCACCTCATCGTTTTGAACCACACAAAGTAAGGAATGAATGGATGATCATTCATTATTCGGTGATATTTGTAGGCTATAACCTTCTGTACATACTTTTCATATGTAAAGTTTTAGTGAAGTGGATATTGTATGTTACATATGTATTATTTCTTTTTAGGGGTTAGTAGATTGTTACCTTGCAATGCATCGATCCAGAGAAGCAGTGACAATAGCCAGCAATGCTTGCAAGTTGCTTGGCCAGACACCAAGAGCCCTAACTGTAAGTCTTTCTTTGTTGATATTTTCTTGAGTGATATAACATCAGCTTGCTAGATTGTTAGCCTAACATTTAATTGTACAATTACTTGTATGGTGATTGATATCATAGTTGTTGAGAAAGACTGATTCATCCTAGAATAGAGTTTTCAACTTATACAGTGATTATCTTTTTGTGTATTGTTGGGAGGGAGTGAGTTGTACATATGTGGTCCAGTTCCTTAAACTCTCCTTTTTATTAACATATAACTTTTACTTTATAACTTCATAACTTTATAAACTTGTTGTTTCCCTGCATATCTTTTCATTTTTTTTTATCCGCCACTCTTAATTAGAAGCATTTCTTCACTACTTTTTTAAACTGGCTTTGTCCTTAATTTAATTTTATGCGTAAAACTTGATTCCTACCTTTTTAAAGAATGTACCAGTGCTGACATTCTTTGATTACAGAACATGAAAATTGTAATCATATCTCTCTTCTCTTTTTTTGATATAAGTAAGTCAGTGGGTGCTATCCTATCCTGTTAGCTCAGCTTGTTTTTTAAGTATTTAATCACATATTTTGCTCATACAAGTACGACAAATTGTTGGAGCGAAGACACAGACTTGCCCCTCCTCAGAAGTAAATGAGAAGCTACATATAGCCCCACATCACTTGATTGCATGGTTGTTATCCAGGGAAAACTTGGGTATCATGGAAAATCTTTTCATTGTTGTTTCAAAGTTATAAGACTGTCCTACAAAACACCAAGTTGGTTGGTTATCAAGAAAGATTTTTTTAATAGTGACTAAAAAGTGTTTAATTTTTATCATACATACCCACTCCATCACTGAGTATATTCATTTTTTGTATTGACAGTGCTATTTGTGTGTACTGAATTGTTAGTGTCTCATTAATTCCATCACTTTCATTTCACTTGTAAGATTATTAACTCCACACCCTATGTGATGTGCATCCTCAGTAACTTGTGGGAATATTGTTTCATCATTCATTTGCCCAATTACATTTGTTTATGTCCATCTGTCAGTATCAGTAACATTCCTTATCACTCACTGCATTTTTCATATATTCTTTTTCTTTTTCTTATTTTTTTTTTTATTATTATTACTATGGTAATTATTGTTATTACTATTATCATTATTATGATTTTTTTTTAATAGATGTTTGTCATTTCCCATATTAGCAAGGTAGGGCCAGCAGATAGACATGGATTTAAGAGAGTATTCTGGATAGAATAGACTATCAAGGATGTACAAGTGTATCCTGGATCTAGGAGAGTATCCTGGATGTAAGGGAGTATCCCAGATGTACAAGAGTATCTTGGATGTAAAAGACTATCATGGATGTATGAAAGTACCTGGATTTAAGAGAGTATCCCAGATGTACAAGAGCATCCCGGATGTAATGGATTATCCTGGATTTGCTAGAATATCCTGGATGTAAGAGGTTATCCTGGATGTACAAAAGTATGCCGATGAAAGAGAGTATAATGGATGTATGAGTATCCCAGGTGTAAGAGAGCATCCCAAATGTACAAGTGTATCCTAGATGTACGAGAGGATGCTGGCTGTAAGAGAGTATCAAGGATGTACGTGAGTATCCCGGAAGTGTGAGAGTATGCCAAATGTAAGAATATCAAGGATGGATGAGAGTATTGATGTATGAAAGTTTTCTGGCTGTAAGAGAGTATTCCTGATGTACAAAAGTATCCAAGATGTATGAGAGGATCAAGGATGTAGGCAGATTAAATGTACTTTTCTCTCTGAGGCTGTATCCCATGAGCATTTTTTATTGTTTTCATACTCTGTCCTACTTTCCATTCTCTTTATGGAAAATCTCTTTTATGTACCTGCCATGACTGTTTTTGGATTAATGCTTGCAGTCTGTGGATTTTAAGCTGTTTAACAGCTGGGAGTGATTAGGTCAGTGATGTAATCTGTATTAGTTGCTGATTGGCCAAAGGCAGGCCTGAAGCGAGTGAGTAACCATTACCATGGATGAGTGGTGAGAAGAGGAAGGGGAATACCAGCACTTCTCAGGAAATACTAGGGGTTTGAAGGTCCTGACCCTGATTGTTGAAGAGACACTTTAGAAAACTTCTCTTGCTTGCAAAACTCAACTCAGAGAGAAAATGTTATTCTATTTTCAAAACCTATTTTTTTTTTTTTTTCAGTTGTATGCATCTGTTTTACTGAAAGACTCCTTGACAGTAAGTAAAGGAAAGAGTCTCTTAGAAAAGGCTCTAAAGGAAGATCCATACCATCTCCCAGCTGTATATCTTCTTTGTGAATTATATGAACAGGTAAGATTTTGAAAATTTATGATTCATAATTCAAATAATGCAGGGTTGTAGAGTGATGTGTGTTACAAGAAAATGTTCATAGTTAAGCTAATAATAGTTATTAAGTAATGTGTGCTTTGAATTTTCATAACTTGGCTTATCGGTTCCTTAGTGCACAAGTTAGTAGGAAGTGCATCGCTACATAGATTATGGTATGATGCATGCTGATACTTATGCCACATTTATATTACACTGTACCATAGTTCATTTTCTTATTATTTTTTAGGATATGCGTTATGAAGCTGCAATAGAATTATTACGGAAACAGGTTGCAGTGCAGTCTACAAGTCGCCTTCATCAAATGCTAGCTGACTTTTTTTCACATGTACATGATGAAGAAAAGGCTGCGCACCATTTTGGGATTGCTCTCAAGTAAGGACAGTTTCAGTGTCATTATGCTGATTGAGCTTCATCTAAGGAAGGTGGAGAAATTGTTTCAGTATAAAGACTAATGTTGCACTGAAATATGTTTGAGTATGTGATTACTGGGAATGAGGATATATTTATCTAGAATCAGTAATTTAAAGATATACAGGCTTAACTAGGTACTATGGACACATTAGAAATTAAGAATTTTTCACAAAGATTTATATTGATCCCAACAGTCATGAACCTAGTAATACACGAGCACTGGAAGGAATGCAAAAAATGGAGGCTGCACCAGACACAGTTGAAGCTCCTCCTTATGACATGGAGGTGGAAGATATAGCTGATTCAGAGGTGAGATGTTTACCATAAAATACTGTAACTTTCACTATATTGATTTAGGCACAGCATCAGGTCTTTATACTATTATCTTTCAGGAAACTTGATAATATTTTGACTTTAAATACAATTTTTACTTTTTTTATTTATATTTTTTGGTATTCAGAAACTTATATGGAGGGTTTTAGAATTTGGAGACACCTCTGTTCCTGAAATGATAGTGTAAAATGATCATTGATGTTTCTTGGGCTGCCTTCTAGTAAATTATTATGAAGTCAATGATCTTAAAATATCAATCATATTTCCTGTGGGGCGGGGTGGCATCAGGAATGGATGGAGGCGAGCAAGTATATGTATATGTGTATATGTATGTATATATGCATATGTTGGTATGTATATGTATGTATTGTGCATATATGTGCATGTATGTATATGTGTGTGTATGTGAGTGAATGGATCTTCCTTTGTCTGTTTCCTGGCACTACCTCACTAACGCAAGAAACAGCGATCAAGTATAATAAAAAATAAAATATGATAGTGTCAGATTCTATTTTGATATCTGTTGCCTCAGTCACTATGTTGTACGGTGATTTTGGTTGGATGAAACCATCTAGAATGTTATGTATGAATGATCAGGGTGTGTGTACTTGTGTGGGTCAGAGTGGGATATTTTGGTAGACTGTTGTACGTCAGTTTTTCAAGGAACATGAATATTAATGATCGCATTGTTATATGGCAACAGGAGGAAGGAGAGTTGGATGGGTTGGAGGGTAGCAGGATAGGTACTGTGTTGGCAGGTTTCCATATGTTTGGGATTTTGTTTTGTGAGCTTTATGCATGTGTCCTGGCCCTCAAGGCTTGTGCCCTAGGCATGTGTCCTGGCCTTCAAGGTTTGTACCCTAAGGCATGTGTACTGGCCCTAAAGTCTTGTACCCTAGGCATGTGTCTGGTTGCTACTTCCTCTGTAGACATCAGCCACTAGAGGATTGACCATTATGATACTTTTTTCCCTTGAACTGCTAAATTGTGGAATTCTATATCTTCTTTCACATTTCCCTATTCCTATAACTTTTCTACCTTTAGGTCTACAGACACCAGTAGACCTAATTAATTTGTATTTTCTTTTTCTCTCAATTTCTTTTTCCTGAGATGGCCTTTGACTGAGGCATGTATAGCACTTTTGATTAGCAGTATTCTTATTGAAAATCAGTGATCAGCTTGGCTTTTTTAACTCTAATTTATAATTTATTTTCAGAAAAGGCATTTTTTTTCTTTTCTTCTTTTTATGCTCTGCTGTCATACTTATCCTCTTGTGGATACTTCACTGAGGCAGCCCTCGTTATAGTCACACTTCATAACAAATCCGACAGTTGGTAATTGATAAACCATTATGCAAAATTTTCCTGTAAAAGATAATGTTCCTATTGACTCTATGAGAAGGAAGACATGGAGAATGGTGATTACAGGCATCTGTAGGGAAGATTTTACTTGTACTTTCTTGAAATACATAAAAAATAGTACATATGGTAAACATGTGCATCATATGTTGTGAATAAACTAGTATTATTTAGTTTAAATTCATTTTTTTGCATTGTTACTGAATCTTTTTCACTAGAATAAGTTGAGGTACACAACGATGAAAGATTTTGGAAACGTATGACACAGGTTGCTTTTCTTTAGAAAAGAAAGTAGAATATTTGACACAAAAGTAGTAAAGAGGAATGCTTACATATAGTTGTTTTGTGCTTTGTAAAAATTTCATTTTGTATTTATTTCAGGGAGAAGTGGAAGAAAGTGATCTTGAGGCTGTTTGGTCAGACGTGGACTTCTCATTTAGTGGTCAGTAGCATACTGCCATCCGTACGATTCATCGTGTGGTTAACAGCCATATTAGTAGCGAGTGACACACTGCTACCTACTCTGCAGAGCATACCTCTGCTCTGTGAAGTTACCATATTACCACAGTTCACTTTCTGCTCATGATTTAGTTGATCAGAATCACTGTATTCACAAAGACTCAGAAAAGAGATAATGATATATCATGTGCTTGTTTTATATTTTATATTTGTGTGTTTGAATAGTCATATGTGTATATGTGAATTATTAATTCTGTTAAGTGTGGTGCTTGGAATAATGTAGTATGCAGTAACTAATTTGTGTATAGTCCTTTACTGTCAAAAATGTTTTATTTCTAAATTTGATATTAGTTCATCATACTGAATTAGTGTATATGTCAGTGATGTGCTGCAGATGTTTGCTTGCAAGATGCATTTTTTTTATATATTACTGTGTTAATTTTTTTGAAAAAAAAAACTTGTTTGGTATTTTATCCCAGGGTTTAGGGAAGAAAGAATACTTCCCACATATATCTCCTTGTGTTTTATAAAGTGACTAAGAAGGATGGGAGCAGGGGCTGAAAACTCTCTCTTGTCCAATCACTTTCTTAAAGTAGAACACCAAGGAGCAAAGCAAGGAGTTTCCAATCAAAGGCTCTGTTCCTGATGCTACCTCACTAAGACAGGAAAGGCAAGCACAGAAACACTTGGTATATCAAAATTAACTGAGCTTAGAAGTACAGTACAGTATTACGTTTTATAGATTATGTGTTGCTTGTGTTCATCCTACCTTCTACAAGATTTTAGATTACAGAAAGAGTTTTGTAATTGAAAGTGTTGCATCTGCTTGCATGAAGTTGCAACCATGAAGGAAAGGTCACTCTTGGCAAGGTTGTATCTTTATCAATAGATATGAAAAAGAGATCAGAGTTGTGGGGGTATGTTTCACTCCAAAGGAGTCTGTCATTTCCCTGCTATTGATTGTAGAACAACCATAGAGCTGCAGGAGCCCCGTAAAAAGGGTCCTTGCATTATGTATGTAATTAACTAATTAATATGTTGAACTTCCATTTATCCATGACTCGGAAAACACAAAAAACTTGACCATTAAAGATTTCCCTGTACAGATAAAACCTGAAACAATTGCGTCTTTTAAGTCCCCCATATGGATAAAACCCCATCACTTCAGTGATCTGGGTAGAGGATGCTCAGTTTTGTTATATAGGTAGAGGATGCTCAGTTTTATGTTATATAAAATTTATGAATAATTAATGAATGAATACTTTCTACAGAATCTCAAAATGGGATACAACTGGATGATCTTCCTTTCGTTTCTCCACATCCTTTTAACATATCATCAATTGGGATATGTTCTATACTCTTCCCCGGACTCATTTTCTTTCAAATATATTATTGATATGTGAACCACTTTCAAACTAAGAATTATGGTGATACTCACATACTTTGTTTTCATCCATTATACCCACAGTTCCCTATGGACACTGTTTCCAGATTTTTTGTTGTAAATTATCTAAATGAAGCTCTAAAATTGTTGTACAGCCACAGCACAAAATTTTTATGAGATCGTGCATAACATTACAGCACTTACACAGCATCAACATACACAATTTTCCATAGGCTTTTTTTTTTTAAATACATTAATTAACATGTATTTCCTTTTGTAAATATTCAATAAGATATTCAACTTTCTGAATTACCTATGATTGCAAACATTATGATGTTTGCCTGGTGTTCATCTTTCCATGCATCTCATTGTAAATAAACAATGTGGCATGTTGGATCTCGTGCGCGCTCTTCTACTCATTAAGGTTTGATGTAAAGCTGATCGTTTTTATGTGATATAGTGGATGAAGTTCTGTCAATAAGTAGGGAATATACATTTACTTATAATGATAATCTTTTAATGTATTTAAGCAAAGCACAGAATGGCAAATGTGATAAAATGTGTTTAGAAATATTTTCCAGAATCCCATTTTTTTTTATAACACTGCGTACCTTAGCTTTTCCTCTGTTGTTTTTTCTGTCTGGGTATCATTCTCTTTTTTATAATACTATATTCCCATTTGCGTAGTACCATTTCTGTAATTGTTTGATTAAGGTCTGGTAGAAAATGACATTTGCAGTGCTCTTATTGAGGACTTCATTCCTGTTTGTGTTCTCAATTACAGTATACTCTACATTTTTCCATTCTACTTTTGAGTTCAAAATGAAGTTGTTCCTCATAAATTCATCTGTAATTTTAATCAATCTCGTTATTTATTCTTACCTTATACTTCAACGACATTTCTTTAAAGTTTTGGTCTGAGATACTTCTTTTGAATACTTCAGCATCTGTGATTAGAACTATGTCATTCATAAATATTGAATTGAAAATGTCATTATCACTTGTTGATTTAGGTATAATTTAAATTAAGTGTTTCACATATTGGCAGTAATTTGTTTAACTGCTCACATATACCCGGTAAAACATTCTAATTGTGTTTGAATTTAAAGGTACATCCAAAACCTACACCACTTTTTTCCCATTCTATGAAATTAAAATTGAAGTCACCTGACCATATTGTTGTGTCTGGTTTTTCAGTATTCAGTATCTCATCAAGTTTTGTGAATACTACAAATAAATCTGCTATTTTTATATTGAATTGTCTGTATGTTATAATGTTAGTTATGTTCACGGCTAGAAAGTTTATGCTAGTGTTTCCCATTTCTTATGTGATAATATATGATACACCTCTAGCTTCTTATCATTGAGAAATTGCAACATCACCTAGCCAAATTTTATTTCCATTGGCCCCATAAGTCTCATATCCTTCTAAATCAGCTTTACTTAGGATTTTTTCATTCAGCCAAGTTTCAACTGACACACACCCCAACATTACTTGTCTGCTCACTAAGATATTTTATCTTCATTACGGAATTGTCCATGATTAAACTTTGTTCATTCATATATAATACTTTTCATGGATCAGTCCTTGTGTTCTCGTTCAATTTCTTTTGTAGGCCTGTTTGTTTATGATAGTCATTGTCGTTTGAACAATCTTGATGTACATCTTATGGTTTAGTACTTTTCTTGTTAGTCCCATGATCGTCTCTGCTAATGGGGAAGAAATCTGTTAGAATCTGTTAGAGAGGAATAAGAAAAGAAATAGACAGTGACTGGGAACAGAGAACATGGGGAGACAAGAGTTTAAGGTGGGAAATAGATAGAGACAGAAAGGGAGCAAACGGCAGGAAGGAAAAAACATAGTTAGATGCAAGGGATAGATGGGAAAAGAGGAATTGGAGATGAGGGACTTTTTTTTTTATGGGGGGGAATGATAATATGGAAAAGGTACTGAATTCATTGGACACGAACTCTGCATTTTTTCCTCCAAAAAAATGGCAAAAATTGAGGTGTTGCTTATGATAGAAATTCACAAAAATTCTTCTCCCATCACCACTCACCAGTCACATTTGCTACCAGCTCCACCTCAATTGAGTCGCAATAATCATTAATTTAAACCCTATCTGCAGATGGATTAGAGAATGCACAACACTTTTCATTTTGCATTTAAGGCAACCTAAATATGAAAGTTGAATGCAACCACCAGATACATTATGCTAGTTCTGGTCATATTTTATCTTCTTTTACCCATTCATGTTTGTAAATTACTCTCCTGCCATAGAGAATGATTTCATTACACTTTTCTAGTCAGTCATCAAAATCTTTATTCTTTCTTTCATACTTATTTGCTGTTTTCCCATGTTACCGAGGTAGTGCAAAAAACAGATGAAGAAAAGGCCTCACTTGCTCCCTTCCATTTAAGCCACCATGTGTAATGTATCGAACCACAACTAGGCTCCGTAGACCTTTCCATGGTTTTCCCCGGCTGTCTCACATGCCCTGATTCAGTCCATTGACAGCACATAATCCTCCGTATTTCACATCTCTTCAGTTCCCTTTATCCCATGCATTCATTCACCCTTCTTTATGTTCAGGACCTGAGCACTTAAAACCTTTTTTGCTCCATTCTTTCATCTCCTGTTTAGTCTCCACCTTCTTGTCCCCTCCACTTGTGGTACATATAACCTCTTTGTTAACCTCTCAGTCATTTTCTCAATATATCCAAAACTTTTCAGCACACCCTTTACAGCTGTTTGAACCTCTCTTACTGTCATTACTTGGTCTACCCTCCTCACACCACATATTCTTAAACATTTAATTTGGAACATATCCACCCTCTTTGCATACATTCTCATCTATTGCCATCCCAGTTAGTGACCTCTCCATACAATCCTCAATACTCCCAGAACCTTACCCCCCTTCTGCACCCAATGACTCACCAGCTCCAGTGGTTCCATTCGCTGCCATGTCTGCTCCCAAGTATCTTAAAACATCCCACTTTCAAGTTTACATTCAGGCTTACACCTCAACTAACCTGTCTATCTATCTATCTGTATCTCTGATGCTTGTTTCCTCTTGAGAACTTCCATTAAGGGGATGGCCAAGGCAAAAGAGTCTCCATTTATCCCTATCCTTACATGCCTCCCTCACATACACCATTCCATGCATTCTTCCACCATTTCTCTTCTTCCAGTATTCTTCCATTCTGTACCCCGGTATGGTCTTCCTCTCACACCAACCACTTTAATCGCAACCTGCCAGTCTTGCATTCTTTCCACATGCCCAAACCACCTCATAGTATTACATTTCACCCACTCAATATAAATATTCTTTTGCTATTCAGCCACACCAGATTTCTCATACATCCCTTCATTTCTTTCTTCCATCCATCTAGTCATACCATATGCTCCTCTCAAATGGCTCATTTCCATATCCTATTTTCTTGACCTCTGTGACTCATTCCAAGTCCATGTTTCAGCTGCATAGGACTATGCTGTCCATTAATCCTTTCTTCACTTCATTATGTTATTTAGGGACCCCTTGACTGACTCTCCTACCCTCTGCTGCTCTCTCCCTTATCTCTCCTAACGTATCACCAAACTTACCAAAGGTAGCTCCAGAATACTTAAATTCTGTCACCTCTTCCAGTCTTTCTCCCCTAATATCTTTAAAGGTTTAGTACACTTTCTTCTCTCACTCTATAGGGCTTTGCAAAATCTATATTTTCACTCTGTTTCCTTTCACACACCATAACATTACTTTTACTTGCATTCACCTTTAATTGCCAATGCCTACACACATCATAAAACATGAAACTTCTACAAACTCCTCTTCACTCTCAGCAAAGAACACAATATCATTCATAAACAGGCTTGTCACCAGTCACCATACCTCACCATCACATTCCATCTTTGCACCTCCATTCTCAGTTTTGCTTTCACTCCATCCAAAAAAAAAAAAAAAAAAAAACACTGACATCACACAGCCCTGCTTGACACCCACATGTATACCGAAACTTTTGCTTAACTCTACATCCATTTTTATACATTTATATCCTCTTTAGAAGGCTTTCACACCATCCAACAGTTGTCCCCCCCCCTACTCATTGTATCCTTAACACATCTCGTACAACATTCCACTTGACTCTGCCTTATGCTTTCCCCAGATCTATCAAAGCTGCACACAACTTCTTACATTTTGCTAGATACTTTTCCACAGTCATTCTCACTACAAAAATCTGATCCACACATCCTCTACCATAGCTAAAAAAAAACTTTTACTCCTCACTTATTCTGCATTCAGTCAAGTCCATCACTGGCAATCAACAGTCTTGCATTCACTTTTTCTGGTGTGCTTAACAGACTTTTTCACCTACATTTGCTACATACATCATTAGTACCATTTTTCAAATAAAGGAACAAAAATAGCTTTCACTCAATCCTCAGGTACAACCTTCTGCTTCCATGTGTAATTTTACATCAAATGCACTTACACTATCACACTTCTCCTCCATACTTCAACATTTCAGCTGTAATGCCATCCACACCAGGTGCCTTCCCCACATTTAACCTCGTTTTTACCCTCTTTACAATCCTTCCTGGTATGGGCCCCTGCACTTATATCCTTTTCCTTCCATTCTCCTTACCCATGCATGTAACAAGTGCTGCCTCACCTTCTCCCAAGCTCTTCAGTTTTTCAAAATACTCTTTCCATCTTCCTTTTAATTCAGCAACTTCCCTTCCTTGCTTCTCACATTTCCATTTCCTTTCTTACATCCACCTTTTCTTTTTCACTTCCTTCCTGTACAATTTCTCATTTTACCAAAACTTTTCACTCAACTTTCTTCCAAAATCTTCTCTTTCTTTGCTTTCCTCAAGCAGCCTCCTAACATTCTGCTTACATATCTTATACTCTTCCCTCCTTTACTGAACTTACACTGGTACATTCATTTCAATAAATCTACCATATGCCTTTTTCTTGTCTTCTACACCATTTTTATGTCATCCATCCACCTTGCATTTCCCTTTTAATCTTATATCTTACACCTATGTATCCAACTACAAATTGTATAACCTTTAACAGTCTTTCTGTAAACATTTTAATCACCTCATTCATACATGACTGCATCTCTGTATTTACTGCACTTTCATCAACTTTTTGTTACCCTTCTTTCATACTCCTCCTTGTATTCTTCCTAATTCATCTTCTCACTTGCCACCTCTTTTACCTCTCCATTCTTCCTAACACCATACTTCCACTTCTCCCTGATCCTAACCTTCACAAGAGCGGCAAAATGGTCAGAATCTCTAAAGAAGTGGCAGTTACGTTACTGCCACTCCCACCACTCATACCTCTGGTATTCATGGATAAAATATGATGGAAGAGAACAACAAAAGGGTTTGATTGACTATGTGGCAGTTGATGAAAGGTTGAGGGAAGGCTGTGCTAGATGCTAGAGTTGTTCGAGGATTCTTTGGAGACTGACAATTTCACAGTTCTTTTGGGGGTCAGGATCAAGAAGTGAAAGTATGATGTAAAGAAGAATGAAGTGTTAAAGTGTTGGCAAGTGAGAAGATGAATCAGAAAGAATGCAAGGAATAGTATAAAAGGAGAGTGATCTAAAGTTTAGATGGAAGTTCAGTAAATGTAGGTATGCTCTCACATGTGAATAAGGTGCTTAAAATGTTTTGAGAGAAAAACTTAAAAGTTGTAGAATTAGTAGTTGGAGATATAAGAACAAAAAGGAAAATTTTAGGTGAATGGATATGATTAGAAATACTGTGGAAGAGCAGGAAAAGGCACATGGCAGGTTGCTCGAACGGAATGTACCAGTGGAAATTCAGCAAGGGAGGGGGTAAGAACATAAGATGTGTACGTGGAATGTTAAGAAACTGATAGAGAAAAGCAAAGAAAGAAAAGAAAGTTGAGTGAAAAGTTTAGGGAAAATAAGAAATTGTTCTAAAATGAGGTTAAAGAGGTGGATGTAAGAGTAGAAATGTTAATGTGAGAAGTAAGGAAGGAGATTGAAAGGAGGAAGTGAAAGGAAGATGGAAAAAGTATTTTGAAGAACTGATTAATGTGGGTGGAGGTGAAGCAGCAGTTTTTACAAGTATGGAAATGCAAGATGGAAGGAAAAGGATACAAGTGCAAGGGCCTGTAGCAAGAAGGGAGGTAAAAAGTGCGTTAATGAGGTTGAAGGTAGGAAAGGTATATGGAGTGGATGGGATTATGGCTGAAATGCTTAATTATGGAAGAACATGTTAGAGTAGATGCATTTGATTTGCAATATAGTATGGAAACAGAAGGTTGTGCCTGAGAACTGGGTGACAGCTATTACTGTTCTTTTATTCAACGGAAAATGTGTTAAAGATGTATGTAGCAATTTTACAGGAATAAGGGTTAAGTAAACTAAGAAAGGTGTCTGCATGGGTGTTGATTCATGGAGTGATGGAGTGCCTGACTGCAAAATAAGTGAGGGGCAAGGGGGTTGTGGGGATGTGGATCAGATTTTTTTTGGTGAAAATGACTGTGGAAAAGTATCTAGCAAAAGGTAAGAAGCTTTGTGCTGCTTCTGTGGATCTGGAGAAAGTGTATGACAGAGCTGAGTAGCATGCTTTATGGGATGTGTTAAGAACACATGATGTTGGGGCACAACTGTTGGATGATATGAAGTCTTATGCAGAGTAGCAAATGCATGTGTAAGAGTGGATGATGAGTTGAGCAAAAGTTCTGGTATACATGTGGGTCTGAGTTAGGGCTGTGTGATGTTGTTGTGGCTTTTTAACATATATGGATGGAATGATAAGAGAGGAGAAAGCAAAACTAGGGAAATGGGATGCAGAGATGGAGTTTGGTGGTGAGGTATGGTGGATTGTAACAAACCTGTTTGTGGATGATACTGTGTTGCTTGCTGAGAATGAAAAGGAGTTGCAGAAGGTTGTAAATGTGTTCCATGATGTGTGTGAATGTATGTGCACTGAGAAAAGAAGAGGGGGAAAGAAATGAGAATGGGGAAAAGATGGTGCAAGGTGGAGGTTGGGATGGAGACAGAGGAAAAATAGGAAGTAGGAAGGATTGAATTCTAACAAAAGTAGTACAGGGAGAAAGAAGAAAGGGAAAGAGTTGAGGACAGAAAATAGCATAAAGGGGAAGAGAGATTGATTGAGGACAATGGTAACTGAGAGAAGGAGGAGAAATAGAAAAACTGGGATAGAAAGAAAATTAAAGAAGGGGACACACAAAAGACAGGAAGGGGGAGGAAGAATTTTGGGGAGAATAAAATGGGAATGGACATAGAGAGATGGGTATATATAAAGACAGTATACAGCTACATGGGAAACAAGTATTGAGGTTAGCTGCTAAAGAACAGAAAATAAAACTATGATGAAGGGAAGACAAGTTGAAAATAGTAGATTTTGAGTAGTGTGGTGGTGTAAAGTGTGACAGATCCCGAAATTTTAATATAAATACAATGATGATTTGTTAGTTACAATATGAAACAGTTTTGTAAGACCAATTCTGTTAATCCCATTTTGGGAGAATGTCACATCATTATGTATATATTTTGTCATATGATCAATCAATAAACAGTACCTCATTAGATGCTTTTCTTTGCCTGAAAAGTTATTACCATCATTCACATTCAAATATCTATCTGCTTATGTCTTTGATGCCTGTTCCAATTGGAACTCCCTCAAAGGGGTGGCTAAGGCAACAGTCTTCATAACTAAAGAACTCAGTGCCACTTCTTAGCCTTTAGTGCCTCACCCTTAACAGGCCACTGGCAGAGGGCAAGTCTAGTGCAGTGTTTGCAGAGCTCCTTCCTAATGTTCCTAATGACTACTTACTTCCATCTAATGCTCCTGCCTAAATGTTCCTACCTACTACTTCTGTTTACTGCTCCTACCATTTTGCCAAAAGTGCTCAACGCAGGAAAATCTACGAGTTACAAAGAATGAGCCTTGTGAGTTAATTGTTAAGTGTTACATATGGCAGAGATTATATGTTTGTGGACAGAATGCCAGTAGTCCACACGTTAGTGAGGCAGAAAGAAAAGACACTTGCCTGGGTCAGAGGAGTGCAACTTAACCAATAAAGTGCTGGCTCACTAAGCAGATGTCACTAATCCTCCTGATACCCAGGCAGGTAGTTACTGGTAATATACCTCCCTGGTAGTTGGCTGCCTACCAGCTACTACCTACTTCACATTCGTATATATCTACAAAAACTGTTGGGCATAAAACAATTTACCTCAGACTGACTGCATTTATTTGGTGTCCCCGGTGGAGCAACTACAGACCCATCACCAACCCGCTTAGCGCACAGAAGATGCAAGGAGCTCACAGTGGTTCAACTAAACACAGGCAGTGCCATTCTCACAGTATCATACACAAATGGCACAATACCTAGATGGCCTCATACTAAGTGGCACCATACTTACATTGCACCATAATCAGGCAGTGCCATACACATGTAATAATAAAAAAAAAAAAAAAAAAAAAAAAAAAAAAAATCTTTCAATATATCATAATAAAAAAATTGCACTTTGCAAAACTCAAGACATTTACATTTGTTGAACTAAATACTCATTTCCAAGTATTGATGTACAGTAACTGAAAATAACACTCTAATAATGTGTATGTTAACATGTTGGAAACTCAACTGTCAAGAGACCTGTGCATGTCATTGGAAACTTTTCAAAGTGAGTCTGGAGTTCTGATTTGTAGACAGGAAAGCTGTATTACCACCCTGTTCACTAACCTGGGAACCTCATTTAATTGGTTAATTTCTTGAAATATAGTGTACTATAACATGTGAAATACTTGTTAGAAATTTATTTTTTTATTTTGGTTCTCAAAAATTACTTCTGATGAAAAACAATGCCACCATATTTCAAGATATCTAGTACTTGAATGTGTGTAGAACAGATACAATACCATTAGGTTTCCCTTCATAATGGGTAGTGAAGCAGAGCAAATACTTCAGAGTTCATTATAATATCGGTTAGTTAGACAATGCTCATGATTATTTGGCAATTGTTTACACGACTTCTTTTGTTAGACAAAGATTTAGAAGTGCATTGCAAGGATATCCACAGAAAGGGTTAGCAAAAGTGAAATATACATCTGTACACTGCTGGGATGGGGGAACAAGGAAAGACACAATGCACATGTAAACCAGTGTCTAAGTAAAATTGAGAAAGTGTGTTTGTTATACTATAACCTAACAAAACCTTAATGTTATTTTAATAGCTGCCCATGGGCTGTCATAAGTTAAAAACGTTAAATGAAAACTCCGTGCTAAATGACAGTGAAAGCATCATGCCATTTTGATGTAACATGAGTAAAGCTTCTGCAATGTCACTTAGAATTTAGCTTTCACATTTGGTATAAAAAGCTACATTATAAAATGCTAGTGTCATGCTCAAATAAAAAAATAAAACAAATAACCAATAACAAAAATGTATACCATGTAACTAAATGAAGAGTAATAATACACTGCACCCATTTTTTAAAATCCTTAGAATAAGCAATAACTTTTATTGCTACTCATTGATGTGAGAAACCTGTATCACAATGTTTGTCAGACCGCTTCCCTAAATGAAGTCAATTCACTTGTGCTGTAAAATACTGCTTGCATCAAATTATCAAGTGGAAATGTTTCCTAAACAGTTGTATGTAACATATAAATAGCTTTTCATTTAGACAAAAAATGCCTGAATGGACACGCCTTTTACTTTGCCATTAATTCATCATTCGTAACTGGCTAATAAAGAAAACCTTGGAAACCTTTTATGATAGTGATAGTTCAAATCATAATGGGAAAAAGAAAATACTTCTGGAAAGCTCATAAGGTGCTTCCCATTTCTTCCATTTAGGTCAGCTTTGGTTTTGTACCTTTTATCAGCGAGATTTTCAGTATAATAAAAAAATTATACTACATTTAATTTGACTTTTGTGTTTCCTCAGTGCTCAGTGCTGTTTTATAAGCAAGCACATGGCTTATGGCACTAAACTATAGCTACACTATAGTAAGGATGAGGACATTATGAATTTGCTCTACTGGTTATGAAACTACTACTGTACAAAATACACATTCACAAATAATTAGGAAGAATGAATCAGTAACTTGAAGGACTGTTCGCAAGTGGAATAATCCTGAATCCTCATTAAAAATTCTGCTGATGTGTATCACAGGGACTACATAATTTAATGTTATTCACTTCCAAGTGTGTTCAGGATGAATATACTATTGTACCAGATTCCTTTCATAGTGCCCGCATCCCTCCTGAATTATTTAATTTAAGGACTGCTATCAATTGCATCACAATTTAGCATGCACTGTACTGTTCTAAAACTATCTTGATCTGAAACACTGTGTTAGATGTACCACTTGCAGACAACTTGACATTTGTGCAAAGAATTTTCCTTCTGTTTTTAATAATAGAGGTATTTGGAAAATCATAATGTGTCTGCTGGATACTGTATCTGTATCAGTAACAACATGGGGAAACGGTCTGGTTTCAGGTTATAAGAAACTATTGTAAACCAACACTTATTGCTTATACGACGTATTCAAGACACTTGCAAATATTGCATTATAAGTCACTTCTGCCGCAGTATTCCTTATGCTATACATTAAGTATACATTAAAGTCATTCCTCTAGGAGAGACCTACAAGTAAAAGAAATGGATGGACATCTGATAAGATAAGTAAGAAGAGAGGGGAGACCTTGAGCAAGGAACAGGGACCCCAATTTCAAAACAATGCTTGAATTGATTAATCTAGTGAGCCTGTTGGGTGATTCCTTTGGCAATGACTGGCTACATGTATTATACATTATTCAAGCAATGTCTTACGTTATGGGTCAAGAACTTGAGTATTGATTATAACCCAGATAAAGCAGTGAAAAATATGACTATAGCTTTATTTATGCACATCCTGCATATTAATAATGTTAAAACATTTTTCTATACAAGAAAAGCTTGACATGAAAAGATAAATTCCCAATATGTGCTTTTAGATCAATGTTTTGTCTGCAAAAGATTTACTGTAAATCTTGTTAAGAAAATGAGCCACTAAACAATATGATTTACATTTGATGAGGAATGCACTTTTCACTGACTTTCTGAGTTTAACATCCCCATCCTTTAACAACTTGTTTCCCCTCATCCTCTCTGACACATACTTCACAACCAGTTAGTAAACTTCAGCAGAAACTCAATTCAGACTTCAAATACATTGGCTGGTTAAGTGTACATTTTACAAATTGAAGCAATTACCAATGTATTTTAGTATTTTTCCTATACTGTGAGTTATCAGTAAAGCTAGATATTCGCTGCGCACAGTTTCATCCTCTCTGAAAGATGTTTTCTACCGGAGCACCATTTTATTTTTTTTAATATAGGCCATTCATTATTACTTATGTTATGGAATTGTTTATATACACTAACAAAACCATGATAACATCACATACTTTATGCCTAAACATTAAAATCTTTACTATGAACGGTAATCTTCAGTTACTCCACTGTAAATTTGAAAATATAACTTTTTCACTTTAACTTCATGTCTTCATAACTCACAAATTTCCGTAAGTTCACTTCCACAAATATTAATCGTCTTCTCTAACTTATTTACAGTTAGAGTCGATATAGTATGAAGATTTTGCGTTGTTCTTCATTATCCTTAAAGTCTTGTATCATCAACTGGTTTGAAGGTAATTCCTATTTAAGGTTAAGTTAACTGGCAATTTTTTTCATGGAGTTCAGTGCACTTGGAAGATCTTCCAACAAACATTAAGCATTCGGTCAAGCCAACATTTTAAGAGGAGTGGCTATAAGCAGTGTTAGTATAAGGACTGGAGTATATGGATGAGCCAGTGGTAGAGTCCTCCTTCCTTCTACGCCGGCGAGATATGAGTATAAGAATAGAGGCAATGACTGCAACCATCAAAATGAGACCAGCAATGGCAATGCCAATGGCAAATGTTTTTGGGGAAAGGCAGAAGGTATTGGGGTCTTCTACTATCTCTTCCTTGATAGGTTTAAGCGTTTCAGAGGCACCTTCAGGGTCTGGAAGCTATGAGAAGGAAGATAATCTTAGTTTGTGAATATAAATCTAGTCAATCCAAAAATCATCTGACATTTAATGATATTACCTACAATTAATTTTAAAATTAATGTTATCATATTTTCAAATTCAAAAACATAAAACATAGTTTATGGTGATTACATATTAGTGTTCAGAAATACCAGCATTACTTATGTACTTACAATAATATGAAAATGAAAGGGGAAACAAAAAATATAGAGTTTATCCTTAGAATGAAGATCTTGAATTGGTACTTACATCATCATCTTCATTTACATAAAGACCTGTGAAAACTTCAATGGTCAAGTTTTCATCAACCTCTGCCTCAACCTCCTTCAGGTCACCATTACCATCAACTTCAGCCACATCCCTACGGCGACGTCGTAGTACATTCTCGCCCTCAACACATACCGGCGGCTGTAGGAGAGACCATGTAAGCAGGCATGTATAAGCCATAAAAAAAGAAATCTAAATACCCAAGAAAATCAGTAAACATCAAGGAGAAACAGAGGGGATGAAATGGTACATAAAAATATGTAAACATATATAAGAACATATATTCTATAAACTGATCACAAGGAAGCCTAACATGGACTTTGCAAGTGAGAAATGTGTTAAAGGTCATCATGCATAAAATACTGTAAAGGGGAAAAAACTAATCATCAGTAGTCTTAATCACTCTTTTAACAGCAAGTTCTGAACAGTGATAGCAGCAAGGCAAATAAAATGTGATATTCCAAAGTCACTAAGCTAGTGACCACTGCTTTTATGCGAATCACTAATAAGAAAGTTTTCCTTGACATTGGTCACATTTTCTATGTTACCATCACCAAAGTAAGCTAGAATTGATGTGAAACACTAACACATGAAAATGAACTTGAAAACTGAGGATAGGGGAGAAAGAAACCCTTCCATTCCTGCTGACATAGAATGGTCCTCTGAGAAAAGGAGGAACTGAAGAAACACCAGGGAAAAACAGAGAACATAAAAATACTTTAAAGACTGAACAAAAGGAAAGAAAGGTTAAGAGGTGGTGCTCTTTTTATGTAAAGCTCCCAACTCATGTATGCAAGTTGGTAAAAACTGAACACATACTCTTTCTCTTTTTCTGTGAAACATCCTTATAAAGATCAGTCCATCAACTGTTATTTCTCTTTAAATAAAAATGGCAGCAAAGATATATGGTACCATTATTTTCAATTTGTAGCTCAGTTCCTCAAATTCTCCAAAAAAAAGATTCATTACAGTCCTGAATTACAAAAACATAAGAGCACAAATTGTGTGAATAAATAAATAATACTAAAAAAATGGAATTCTCAAGCTTTACCTACAGCCAACATTAAAATTAGTGTGGTGATGACCATTTCACTTTTTTGTAAAAACGTAGAGAATGACTCACCACTTCATCGCAGCCTCCAGCATTTTTAATGCAGAGCTTAACATTACACTGGTAGTATACCGATGACGTATATGGGAACTTGTGAGCCTGGAAGCTGACAGCAGCTGTTGTCTTGGTGGAAGAGTACTCAAATTCACCCAGGATCTCGTAGTCCACAGGACATCTGATGGTAACCAAATGAGTGTAAGATTGAAGAAAAATCATACATGTAGTAAATTAATATAAATTCAACATACACATATCCATAAAAATCATCACACAATAAGTTGCTTACGCAAAAACTCAGCATGACACCCTTAGTGGTCTTTTCTATTGGTATGTATATGATAAACATTTGACCTAAAGTATGATATGCTATTCCTCTGGAATGCAACATTGTGGAGTACTTGTAATATGCAACATTCATAGTGAAGTAAAACAGATGGGATACATCTATATGGACAATCCTTTTATTTTACCATAGTGAAAATTACTTGGAACCTAGTCCAACATACAATAAAGGCATGGTTAAAATATGACGAGGGGCATGATTGTTC